>BQKN01060341.1:4923-83293 GCA_022839385.1 Asparagus kiusianus
CATGCGTAACAAGTAGGAACTCTTTTTTTTTTTTGAGGGGGGGGGGGAGGGTGTTGGGGGGAGGAGGTGGCAAGGCTATAATTTGGAAATCAAAATTTAGGAAAAAATAAAAATAATGCAGACCTGCCAAATGTTTTGTATACTTTTTTCGATTTAATAATGTACTTATTATGTAGCGTATTTAGTCTGTCAAATCAAAGTTGTAAGATTTTTGCATTTTTATTTTTGTATGCTATACTGAGAGTCCATACGTGAATTTGTTATTAGTTTTTGTCTTTTGCTTATCAAGTAGCAGATTGTTAAGTATGTAATTTATCTTGTGCCAAAAGTATTTGAATACAAGTCTGTAAATATTTGTATGATATTTGTGTCTTTATTAAAAAACTTTAGTTATTTGTGCTATTTCGTATAATTGAATATTATTTGTAATGAGTAAGATTTTTGTTGTATTACTTTATATTTCATAATTATTGTCAAACTAATTCATTTGATATGATTTTTATGATAATATTATTAGCAATATTGTTATAACCTTGCTAGTATTTACTCTTTGTAAAGATCTATTGTATATTTTAAATATTTATTAGTTAATAGTAGTAGGAAGTAGTTTTTGGTATAATAGTAAAATACATACATCACATACTTGTTGACTATTCCAGATTATATCTCACGTCATTTTACCAAATATTCTACCTCCAAAAATTATCCACTATTATGGCAATAAACTGTCCCACTTCAACAATTATCCCAGTTCTAGTTGAAAAATTCTGAATCTTCTGATTGACTACCACCTCCTTAAAATATTCCCTTTTCCAAGTTAAATGCTTAGTTTTCACAAGAAGAAAAGTCGCTGTAATGAATTGTATATTCCATGTCTATGTCCTTGTGATGTTTTAATAACCTATACATTCAAGTAAAAGTAAATTTCTAAAACTCTCAACTCCCAGCTAGTTTTACATGTTATCTAATATCATGATGTTTGCTTTTGTTTCTTTATTTTTCCGCTCAATATTGGTTCCCGTTGTTCTTTGGTTTAATTTCCTCATGTATAGCTCTTGCAATGTTTTAGAAATAACCAGTCGTCTCTCTTTTTATCTGTTGTGTTCTCTTTTTAAAGTGTTTGTGTGTGATAATATGATGTAAGTTCCTTTATTTAGTAGCTCCGCTGTTGATACAATATTATGTTTTTGTCTTGAAAACAATATTTTGAACTGTTGAATTCTCTATACCCTTTGTCATTATGTTTATCTCTGTTTTTTTTTGGTGTTAAACCCAAGTATGCTATATGTTGTTTTAGTTCCAAGACCACACTTGTCATTTGAGTCGCAGTTGGTGGCTGGATCATCTCATGGTCTTTCTCCTATTAGCTGTCCGGAGCTACCTGCTATCTCGTCATCACGTTCTGCAATTGCTTTTGAAAAAGAAAAGTATGAAGCTATGTTGAAGTACCCACAAAGGCTTCATAGGCTCAACATATTTCCTTCCAGTAAAGCTGAGGTATATTTTTCTATATATTGAAGTTAAACAAGTAAAATCTTTTTCTTGTACATCTATTACAGAGTGTACTTATTTGCTTATTTTATCTTTATTAATTATTCATTCTCTTAATAAATATAACAAAGAGGGTATATTATGAGCAAACATGAGATTCCCTTTTTTGACCACTGCTTTGCATCTTCGCTCTGTGGTTTTCCTTGATCACCTTACTAGTCTATTTCCCAATTATCAGGTCAAGAACCATCTCTTTATGGATATTGTTTTACATATAGTTGAGTACAGTTTCGTGCACTCCAATTCTTTAACCACATACATTGCATGCATATCGAGGCATTATATGAAATAGCTTTACGTTTCTTCCCATTTATGCTAGTAAATATCTAGGCATCACCTAGTGTTTTTAAAGGCGCTCTCAAGCGCTCGCCTCGGGCGCAAGGCGCTGCGGCACGGTGGCGTAGCGCCCTGCATAAGGTGCGGGCGCTACGCTTACACCAAGCGCGCGCCCCAGAGCGCCCCGTAGCGCTTTGCGCCTTGGGCCGGTCGATCACCTCAGGCTTCATCAGCGATTGGGTTTGGTTGAATTAGTAAAAACGGGTTATCGGGTACAAACCCGACTCTAGCTTAAACCCAAAACAATTCTAACCTGACCTACAACAAAGAATTAGAGCTTCATTTACTTCGTTCTCTCTCCCTTTCTCTTCATGTTCGGTGTTCTCCCTATGGCGGCGGGCGGAAAACGACGAGCAAAAAACGGCGAGCAATGATCGAAAATTGGAACTGATGTATTTTCTTCCTCTCTTTCTTTCATTTGTTTTTGTTTGCCTTTTTTTGCTTTTCCTTCTCTGCTTGGTTTTTCCCTTTTTTTATATTGAATTTGATCTGATACAACCTCAGTTCTCTATGCTTGCTGCTGCTGCTCTCGTTCCTTTTTTTTTCTTCTTCTCACGTGAACTAACTATTAAGATACTATTGGGTGTTTAACTATAAAGCAATGTTTTTGAATGTTCGACTGTTAATGATTTGAGGTAGCAAGCCAGTAAACTGATTTTTAATTAATAATAGGTAATTATTAAAGTTTGGTTTGTGGACTACTTTGAATTAATAATAGGCTAATGATTAAAGTTTGTTTAGATTTTGTGTTAAATCGGTTGACTGAAGAGGAGGATACAAGGTTTTAAATATCGGTTATCGGGGATTTATCGGACGGCCAAAATCCTTATCGGATAGCGGAAATCAGGGATATATCGGGGATAAGTAGTATTTATCGGAGTGATATACTGGATGATGTGTATATATAATATAACAATTAAAAAATATAATTTAATCATGCTTAATGAAATATAAGCATACCAAAATATAAATCATCATGTTTAGAATCATTAACCAATTGTAGAAAGCGAAACTTGCATCATAGCCTTGAAAAAAATATAATGTTAGTCAAAATGGGCCGATAATCCTGATAATCCCGATAAAAAAGTCTTACTTATCGGCCGATAAGTGCCGATAACGCCGATAAACCTAGAAAAACGATAACCGATTAAAAATCCAATTTATCCTAGCGGAGAGCTCCCAAATCCGATAATATCGATTATCGGCCGATATTTAAAACAGTGGGAGGATATTCCCTTTGAAGGGGATGATGATGATGTTAATGAGGATGATTAGAGTCATTACGCTATTATTTTGCCACTTATTTGCTTTGTTTTGATGGACAACTTGATTTGCTTCAATGATTAAAACTTTATCTTGTGATTTGGTAGTATATATTTTATTTATCTTGAGTCCTTAATATTTTCTATGTGAAATTTCACAAATACATATATTTTTTCATTCATTTTGTATATATTAAAAAATTTTGTGGTCTGGAGACTTGAGTGCACCTCGCTTCGCTCGGGCGCGCACATCGCATTACGCCTCGCGCATGTGCATGTAAACTGACTTTGCGCCCCGCATTGCGCCTCGCGCATTGAAAACACTAACATCACCTTAGATTGGTTTTTGTTTGCTCTCTAATTCTGGTGTCTCAAAAAGCAATTTCAGTTCTTGAGGTACAATCTTCAACGGATCATTATGCGGACCGGAGTGCGTGCTCCGGTCCAAAAGTAGAAGGCTCTTGAATGTGTTTCCTTCAATACCAATCTGGATTCAGTTGGAAAATTCGAGGTTCTGAATATTGCGAATATTGGCAGGTACCCGAGTCTGATCGGGATCTAAAAGTAGGGAGTGAGTAGATTTTTAAATCTTTGATGACTTTTCAGAGCCGTATTCGTATATGATGGGGGAGCTAATTGAACCTCGAATGTCGTCGTAAGGCCTTGCTGGGGAGAGATTATAACTCATCAAGGGTCGATTGAGGAGATGTGACAATGGTGGTACTCGATTCGATCAGATAGCTCATCAGGGCTCGTCGAAGCTTGGGCATGGCTTGATCTAGTCAGCTTAGAGGCGCGAGCGGTTGATATCAAGAAGAGGGTTGATGAACAGTAACAAAATTAATGCTCACATAGGTGGTACACATGTTATTGTTCATCCATTAACAATATCCTTTTTTTATTTATCTTGATTTTTTGGTGGGATCTTTTTAAGGATTAGGGTTTCGAGAGAATGTCGGAGTAAAAAGTTGAGAATGGAAATGAGATTTGATCTTAGGGGTAAGCTCTAAAATGGAGAATTAGGCCATAACTGGGCTTCACACCTAGGGGCTTCAGACCCAAGGGCTTCACATCCTAAGAGGCAATTCACATGCCAAAGAACACTTCACTGGCTCAAGAGAGAATTCTCATAACTGAAATATTTATCAATCAATGATTCAATGGCCTGCCTTCTAAATGAGGCTTAGATCTTTATTTAAAGAAAACAAAAGATAACTCTTGAGGGAGCAAGATAAAATCAAATCTCAGATATCCTAACATTTAATCTTAAGGAAACAAAATAAAATCTCTAATAAAATAAAATCTAAAAGATCTTGAAGATCCTAACATCATATCCTAAGAAAATCCTACCAAACATAAAGATTGCATAAAAGTTTTCCAAAACAAAAAAGATCTTAATAAATCCTAATAGCCTAAGATCAATGATCCACAAACGTCCCACATCAGCTCAACATAGGAACTTAATAAATCCTGATAGCCTAAGATCAACGATCCTAAGCGTCCTGCATTAGCTCAATATAAGAATTATGCTGTCAGTTGTCACACATTTAATAAAGTACCAAAATAATTTTGCACGTAGTTGAGCATCTATACTCTTGTATAATTTAAACACATTCAACATGTGGTTTTAGTAAATTTCTTTGATTGGGAAAGCACATACATGCACATATATAAAATGTTATCGATCATGTAAGCACACTTATGCACATGAATGGAGGTTCCAGTATAACTGTCAACTCATATACCATTTCCACCATATGGTTGAATTTTTCAGCTTGTACGGGATGAAATGGTACAATCACACATGTTCTTAGCTCATACACTATGACCAATAAGTGATCTTTTTTTCTTCTAAACAGTTCTGCATGTTTCAGAACTGCAACATAGAACTTTACAGTGTTGCTGGTACTTCTCTTTTCATTTGAATGCACTGTCTAGCAGAATTAAGACTCTTTCATGAGACAATTTTCACAAAGTTTGCATTCCGTCCTCTATATATGATTTCGCATGTATAAACTGGAATATTGGATGTAAGTGTATCATCTGCAACTGCTTGGTCTAGATTCTAATTGTGTAATTGAAGAAGCATCTTTGCGGTTTTTTTGGTTATAACTTTTGTTGTCTTCTATAAGAGCTGCTTTATTCGGCCCTTTCTTCACTCACGTTTTCATTATTTTTCATTATTAATATTTAATACCATCAGAAGTGAGTGCTAATTACAATAATTATGGTGTGTCATTTTCATTTTCTTTGTATTTCATGTATTGCTTAGTTAATAAAGTATTGTTTCATTTCTTGGTGCGCCTTCTGTTGTTTAGTGTCTATTGTAGTTGACATATCTTCTGTTCATACATTACCATAATTAACCTAGTATAGGGCATAACTCTCAACGCAACTGAACAGAAGAGTAGGATTTATGTATCTGGCCCAAGAAATTTGGGCTATAAGCTCTATTGTTGTTGTACGTTACCGTAACTAACCCGGCATTTTTTTCCATCTGCTATAACTATAATGGCTCGTGGTATATTTCAGATCATGCAGCCTATTGATCGCTTTGTTGTAGAGGAATATTTACTGGACGTGTTACTTTTTTTTAATGGGAGGTTAGTAACTTTCACTTCTACGTTCGCACATCATTATTTTTCTCATGGTACTAAAGTATAGTGTTCTACTGGGAAATAATGGAAAATATATTACCTTGGCAAATCACTTCACTTGTTCAGATTAGGGGTGTAAATGGCTACTCAAAATACCCGAATCTGCTTTCTTTAAGTATTAAGTAATTGCTAATTAGTAAATATTAGTTTCTGCGCCTTTTACTTGTTGCTCCATTTTCTATCTGCTTACACTAGGTGCATATAACATATAATTAATAAACAACATTTTATATATCATCATTGACATAGTCTTTTATGAATTTGACATTGTAAGTATCAATGAGCTTTGATATGGACTTTATTTGAGCCAAAGACACAGTTTTAAAGGAAAGCCATGACCAGTTGAAAAAAAAACCCCGAGCAGATGGACCTTGACTTGGTTGGAAATTAGTTTGGATCTTGCAGGACTTTATTCCACTTTCAGAAGGTGTTTTCAAAGGTTAAGAAAGGGTCAAGCATGTTGAATAGGGTGAAGAAGAGGTGAAGTTGGTTAAGGAGGTTAGGGAAGAGGATAACAAGGCACATAAGACATTAGGATAATGGAAGGAAAGAGCTGATGTTTGTTCGGGTCAAGATGTCTGAAGTGGAGGAGTACAAGATGTTAGATGACTTCTATATGAATAATGTCGCTCCTAGCAGCTGCAAAGAGCCCTCAAAAGGTGCTCCGAGCTGTCTCCTATGCTCGCAAGTAAAAAAGGAATCTTGCAGGGAGGTGAGAGGTGAATGGAGGCAGAACAGTGAAGAAGCTGAGTTTGAAATCAGCCATAAATATCAGAGTATGCCTGAATTCTTAAGCTTGAAAATTTTCAACTCGTGGTAGAGTATGCCTGAATTCTTAAGCTTGAAAATTTTCAACTCGTGGTCTTTTTTAACCATGTTCCAGACTAGCCAATGCTCATTGCTCTTCCGCTTTTGCCCGTGTGGTCCTCGGTGATAGGCAGTTCAGCAGGTGGAGTATCTTACTTTCTGTACTCACATTACCATGTTAACGAAGTGATCAATTAATGAGATACCTACCTCCTGACACCTAACAAGCGGAACACCGATCAGGGATCTGTTATGAGGTTCCAGTCTCACAATAGCAATCAATCAGGTAATCAAGCAGAGAGCAGAGATTCAGTTATGAGACCTGAAGTTCCCAGCACCAACTAATCAAACAGCTAAGAAACAACTATATGCAAATTACCACAGGAGCAATTCGTAGAAAGACCATTAGCAGACTTTAATGGTAAATGTATCCATCCATATGAGGATGTGAAGCTAGGATACAACAAGTACAACAACACATCAAAACTTGTCAACTGTTTCATCCTATATATGTTGCTCAGCCTTAGAAGTGAGGCCAATTAATATAGCCTAATTTTAGAGCTGAATCTAGGCCCTGTTGCATCTTGAAAATTGCTCTCCAGAAGCGACATGTCACTGCAATGTAGAATGATCCTCTAAGACTTTATATGGCTCCCATCTCAAACTAACTTAATCATATAAAGACCTTGAATGGACACAACCTATCTTCATTTTGAGTGTCGTCATTTTAGCCTAATTAGCCTGACAAATCAGATTTTCAGCTGGCCTATCCTACGAGTCCATTTTGATCATTCCTTTATATCCATCTATTTGACCTGATCTTTGCAGCGACTAGTTTTTCTCTGCAGTAGTACCCAACCAGATGTATTTTTATTGCTTCTAGAGGTAGCAGGCAAGACAGATCAGTTCTTTGCAAATCAGAGATCAAGTTATTCTCTACTGTGCAGAAAAATAAGGCAATAGAGCGAGCAATACATGTTAAAAACCAAACAAAGTTCATGCACAGATAATGCATCTCAGAGTTCAAACTCTCAAGCCATACATTTCTGGGTCATGAAGACATAAGTCTGGAAGCACCTTTCTTTCTGGCATTATTGGTCATTGCATATGCATTGTTTCTTTGTAGCTGTTCAATCTTCTTTTCATTGTTGTGTTGGAAGTTCTCTCTTAAGTCTCTTTTTTCTTTCTTCTGAAGACAGTATATATGTAAGATGCAGTTTTTATTCCTTCTATATCTCCATTTGACTGTGCACTTTGAGGCTGCATGCTTGTTAATCTGTTCATTGATATCTCATATCCAGTTTATTTTTGAATATGCTAATTTCTCTCCCCAATTTACTTATCTAATCTTTATATTATATATTTCTTGCAAAGATAGCCGCAAGGAATGTGCTTCCTTCATGGTGAGCCTCCCTGTACCCTTTCGCTATGAATACCTGATGGCAGAGACCATTTTTTCCCAGGTGTGTAGTGCTGCTCCTTCCAATATTATATTTCTTCTCCTGATTTCGTTAGTATCATTTTTCTCTTTTGTTATTGTGTCAAATTCTGATTGATCACTTGTCGTGTTTTGAGGAGAATATATGTGGTAGTGCCATTGAATAATCACTGGTGAATAGAGGTGACTATGGAGGGGGTAAAGTTGGAATAATCTTTTTGCTACTGGCCTACTGCTGTCGGTAAATTAAAATTCAAGCAGCTAATCAATAACTTAATATAAATTCCACTTTATACGACTGGTGGGTTGCAGATTTTTTCTTTTTGGCCAAAGGATATGCTAGCAGGTCTGATTTAGTCTATGGCCTGTTGACCAAATACGAGTCCCATATTCCCGCAGCGATACCGTTCATAGGTACAATAGTCCCAAAATGTAGAAACAAATACCATATATTTGCCATATGATATGCATATATTTAACTATTACAGTATATATTTGTAGATTGTATTTAATACAATGGGAAAAGCAATTAATATATTTATGTTCTTGCCAAAAAGTGTTGACTTGTATGATCTCTTTTCCCTATGTTATCATATGTTTTATGTGGATGGATATGTTTGTATTTATTATGCCAAGTATCTAACATGGATGACACCGATGATTTAAGCAGACAGTTGAGCTTTAAATAGGCGGAAGTGTCCTATTAAAATATTCTGCAGGCTGATAATGCCTATGTCAGTTTATATTTTTTAATTTGTTCTTAAATGAAGCTGACACCATTAAGTGCAATGGATAGCCTTAGTATACAGTAGACAAGTCTAGTAAATGAACCAAGTGTGAACAATTTTCCAAAATAAAATATTATCTTATAGAACCAATTTGAACATCTTAGCTAATGCAAAATAATCCGTTAATGAAGAAAATTTGATCAAGTTGATTAATCTTTACTGCTGTAGTATTGATTGGTCATCCAAGCTAGTTCATTTATATTTTGGACCAGAAATGCACAATGGTGACTCTGTAAACATATGCTGGGCAAAATAATTTTTTCTACCTTACTGATGAATAACATTTATCTTCTGTTATGTGTTTATTTACATGATTTGCATGAAATACATTTCTTTGATTCTTGTTCTTGTGGATTATCTTGCCTTTTCCATTATCCATTATGGAATACACTGTACAAGAGAATTCTGGTGAATATATTATTAACACTGTTTTTTGCAGCTATTGTTACTACCTCGAGCACCATTTAAGCCATTATACTACACATTGGTCATTATTGATCTTTGCAAGGTAATTTCATGCTTATCGTCTTAAGGAACTGGTTTATTATTATTTTTGTTTGTGTGGTAGTGATTGAGTTTAGGTTCAATCCAGATTCAATAATGTATGAAGTTATCAAAGTTTCATGTTTGGTTGTTAATGTACTATTTAGGACTTAGTATAACAGTAGGTGACAATGATGCATCTGTGGCCCAATATTAGTTGATCTCGTGATCCCAGTTATGTGTATAAGTTCTTGAGCACTTCTAGTAGACAATATGGAATGAGTGAGTGCATAACTGTTCCTAGGGTATTTTGTGGGTCATGGAATGGATATAAATTAAATGAGGTAGATGAGATTAATGATGGTGATGTGCGGTGATACATTAAAAGACTGGTTTAAAGAATGATTAAGGAGCGAATTTGTAAGAAATTTGAAGTCTGCTCAATGGTTTGGACACTACTACAGGGATCAAATAGTGCATTGGTTAAGTAGGAATGGGCAAGTCCTCTTAATGGAGGACTGCTGATAGACCAAAACAAACATGGCAGTTACAATCTATATTGTCGATGTTAGTTTAATAGTGTGTTTCTTAAGCTGAATGGAGAAAACGGATTCATATGGCCAACCCTAAAATTTGGGGGAAAATTCTTATTGTTGTAATCATGGATTTCATGGTTGTGTGCTTGTGTATTATTTTTTACTAGGAACAAACATAAACTTTGTTCTTATAATTGCGTGGCAGACAACCTCAGTGAGTGGGTCATTTTGATCTATACATATCAAATGTGTGGATAGAGAAATCATGTGTTTTAATGAATTGTTGCCCATTAGTCTAGTGGTTGGAAAATAAATGGCTAGTTAATATAGAATATAAGTGAATGTTTAGCTTAGAAAATTTACCAAGTTGCACAAATTTTTATCTACATATGTTTCATGGTATATTGATTATGATGAACACATGAATCAACTATTAGGTAAGCCACTATGTATTTTTGTAGGTTGTTTTCTTTTTCTTGAAGGGAAGTGTTTTTCTACACTGTATATATGCGTACAGTAGTAACAGTACATGTACACATGCATGTGTACGTGTATATATTGATGAATATATGTACGTGTTTGTCCATGCCATGCATGAGTGGTTGGGAAACTTTTGTACCAATTGTCTTTTACAAATTTGATTTAGATTTGAAGCATACGTGTTGCATATAAACCTGCTACCATTTGTATTATATTGGTGCTTGTTCTGTGGTTACGTGTGCTGAGGTCATCTATAAAGAAGAATGACATGCTAATTTGTTTTAGATGAAATGCACCATGTGTTTCCCTGATAAAATTATGGACTGCCCTTCTATTATTTTTGAAACATGTAATGCACACCCTCTCAGTTTGGTAGTTTTAGAGATTACACTTACACTTCTTAATCTATATTTTATTTCTTGTCATCGATATGTCATTAACATATTACTTCTTTCACCAGTGTAACAAGTGTATCTTTATAACAAAATATCTGCGTTCTAAATGCTACAACTTCTTTATGATTTTAGGCTCTTCCTGGGGCATTTCCTTCTGTGGTAATAGGAGCAGTCCATGCTTTGTTTGACAGAATTGCTGATATGGATATGGAGTGTCGCACAAGGCTTATATTATGGTTTTCTCATCACTTGTATGTTTTCTTGGTTCATATTTGTTGTGTCTCATCTTCAACATTTGCTGTAGGGAACATATCTTTCTTCAGCTTTGCATAAATTCAGAATGTTCTGCAATTTCTCAGATAATAAAGGGTCCAGCTCACCACATCGTTTAAGAAATTTCAGGATTTTAGCCTCTCATCTACAGTAACCATGGTGCCAAATCTATGACTTAACTGGACATGAAGACTATAGTTCATTTCGGGAGTTTCTTAGCCTATGTTGCTTTTCCTTACCAAATATCGTCTTTAGTGATGTATTTCCTGCAATGTATGGTCAAATACATGACAATCTTGTTGGCTTTAATAGATGCAGTTCAATAGCCTAAACTATCAATTGCCCCAAGACGCAAGAACCTGTAGAATCTATACTAGTGTGAAAAGAAATAGTTGGAATAAGTTGAATAACCTTCTGGGACTCCCTCTGTGATATTTGACTCTTGTTTGAAATCTAATTAATTGATGTTGAAAAAAGTGTATAATATTGAGTGAACATTTTTGTACACTGGCTGGAATCTTCTAACTTCCTCTGAAGGTTGAATTGTTTTTCATCTTTTTACTGTTCTTGTCATTTCATATATGCATTGAACTGGTACCCTTATCCCCTTCAAATTAAAGGTCTTGGTCTATAAGATTAGCATGTCGAAGGACTGCTAAACTATTAACCAAGTCGATCGCTCTATTTTGCCGAGTTGAAACATCACTTAATATGTAATAGGATGCTTGGAAATACAAATGCAAATATTAGCCATCTCTGATAAGTAATACTCATTCTCCATTTCACGTTTGTCGTTCAAAGTTTTTCTCTAGTTCGAAACGTTAACGTCAAGAATATATTACTTCTTTAGCCTTAGCCAGATGAAAACTTAATGAGATACTTCTTATTCGGATAATATCATAATAGCTTGTTTAATTAGGCTGCTGGTTGAACTCTTTTCATGTGAATAGTTTTATATAAACTCTTAATATAAGTTTTAGTATCAAGAATGGCAGGTTCAATGTATTAAAGGTATCTGAACAGATAATTAGGGGTGGGAACAAACCGAATCGAATCGAATGCCATGATGTTCGAATTCGTTGAATTCAAATTCAATTCAAATGGTAAAGCTATATTTGAATCGAATACACTGGTATTCACTAGCTGTTTGCAAACATCTGTTAACGTAGTTGGTTTGGGGTTAATGTTGATGGGCCTTTGATCTGAGGTTCATATCCTCATAACAGCAAACCTCGTTCCTTTATTATTTTATTGGAGTTTCTTCAAACCCCTCCACTTTGTATTTATTATAGAAATTGCCATCCAAATCACTATAATTGTTGATTTTGCCCTACAACTTATTTCCTTCTATCAATTTTACCCCTTAATTTAACCAGTAAAAAATAGAGCTCATAGTAAATTAACTGTGGGACTAAAATGCAAAACATAAAGGAATGTTTAATCAATCGAATCAAATACACATCTGCTTATATCCTATTCGTTTATGAATCGAATGTGAGACTAAAATGCAAAACATAAACGAATGTTTAATAATCAATCGAATCAAATACACATCTGCTTATATTCTATTCGTTTACGAATCAGATGCTAAAATATATTCGTTTATTGTTAAATGAACTACCAAATCGAATATAACCGAATAGTTAGACGAACAATTGACAGACTACTTGTTAATTGTTTGTTCATTTCCACCCTAATTCTATAATAAATACAATGTGGAGGGGATATTTGAAAAAAGTCCAATAAAATAATAAAGGAGAAAGGTTTGCTACTATGAGGATACAAACCTCAAGTCAAATATCTCCCATTTGAAAACATCTTCTACCAGTGTATTCGATTCGAATATAGCTCTACCATTTGAATCGAATTCGAATTCAACGAAAGTTAGAAATTTGAGTATTTATCTGGTGATGCGCTTTGCAAGGGGTGTAACACTTTTATATTAATATTTGATATTATTATTCTGCACATGAGTTTCTCTTTTCTGGGATTGAGCATAGTCAAGTGATTAGTTCTTCAATAGCCTGAAGAAGTTGTTTGGATCTGAAGACTAACTTCTCAATTAACTTATGCTAATAAAGTGGGACATGAGGTAGACCAACCGTAAACCTGTTACCTTCTTTTTTTGTTATTACATTCTAATGACCTCGATGTTGGCCTTTAACTATTGGATTCTTGGACAACGGTACTAATCTTACCAAACCTTTTATATGATGAATACAAGGAGTATGAGATTTCTTTAGACAGCAATTACGGCGAAGGCCTTTTTTTAGGAAATTTGGGAATCTTTTTATTGTTTGATGAAACATACTAGATATGAATATATAACTAATTTTTGGTTTTTGATGGTGTTCCAGATCAAATTTTCAACACGTTTGGCCTTGGGGAGAGTGGGCTTATGTTAAAGACCTCCCCATATGGGCCCCTCAACGAGTTTTTGTTCAAGAGGTATTGGAAAGAGAAATCCGGTTATCGTATTGGGATAAAATTAAGCAGGTAATTCTTCTGAAATCTCGACTGTAAAGATCATTATAAGTGAAGATCGCATCCGTGGCACTCAATTTTAACTCAGGAAAGGCAATCCTGCACTAAGTGAAGTGGAACTGTTATGAGATTATAGGCAACTTGATTTTGTATTTGACATGAAGAATTGGAAAAAAAAACATCATTTGAGACGACGATTCTGTTATTCTTTCCTGTATCTGATAGCTGGCTAAATGCTTTCTAGAATTCATGTAGCATGCTAAGATGCAGTCATTTCTTTCTAAAAGATAATCAAGTAAAAGTTAGAAAGACAGATTCTCTTATCATATATTATTTTTCCGTGCTGACTTCATTGTTGATTCAAATGTTGTTAATGATTCAATTCTGAAGGATTGTAGTCCATGCCAGGACAGTATAGAATTCTGAATGTTTAGGCATTGGTAATTTCCATTGCATAGCTTGGAATAGATATATTGGTTCCAGTAACTAAATCTATTAATGTTATACTATCTGCATGTTAGTAATCATATGATCCTCAAATTGCTAAGCATATAATATAGATTTATAAAAGAGCCAGAGAGCATAAGTTAAATAAGAAGTGATATATAGTAAGGATAGAGTATAAGTTTGAAAATACAGAAAGATTGCTGACCATATTTATCAGATATGTGCATATCAATTAATCATTTCGTGCATATGTAAACTTTTGGATATAAAAAATGAAAAGGTTTATGAATAAGTAGGTTTCATTTTTAGCGTATCAGCATTCAATTCTCACTCAGCCAGCATATTTTGATCCTTTTCAAAAATTTGGAATCTGTTGTATACAAATAAATGGCAGATGTCACATCAGTTGATACTTGATAGGACAAAATCTTGTTTCAACTGATTTACCGTCGAAGGTTTATCCCTCATATTTTTGTGTCTTCAGGGGACAATGATGAGAGTGGAAAACAATTGACAGGATATTGATTAAAGACCAGTTACAACTTGTGAATATTTATCCATTGTATTTAAACTTATGAAGCACTCTGAAAATGTATAACCAATTAGGTAGTTTAAGAATTCACCTCTTTTCTTGCATGCATATACCTGGAGCCACATATTTCGAAGGAAACAAGCAAATGATTGAATAAATGATGAGAAAAAATGATCACAGTAAGTGAAAAAAAGAACAAGGATTGCAAGTAATGATGCCAGTGTTGAAATTGCAATTTAGTAACTAGGGCATATAATTGGTTAAGCTGCAAAAAGTGAGTTTTCTACCCTTCTATTCTTGGAATTTGATTCCTTCAAGAGATCTCTGTAAAATGCTTATTCTTCCTTGCATGCTTTTCCATTCCCTTTATTATATGCAATGCACCTGTTTGATTTTAGTATTTATGTACATACATAAATATACTTGTATATATAGTATCATGTGAATTTCTGTGTTTGTGTGTGTACACATCTATACAAGTTCATGTGTACAGGGAGATGCTCCTATGCTAACCAATTCTCAGAAACGGCTTGTAAGAACTCCATGTGACATCATCGCATGGATGATCTGCATCATTGTTCTTGATGTACATGGCTGAAGTTTTTTGAGATTAGATTCCTAGTAGTCTGTATATGTGTGTTCATTCACGTGTTGTTGCTACTGGGACCTCATTTGGAATTCTTTTTGAAGTTTTTTATGTATTTTAATTGTCTACAGAGTGTGGAAAATGCCCCAGAACTAGAAGAGTTGCTTCCTCCAAAAGATGGACCAAACTTCAAGTACAGTAGCAATGATGGTGGAGAAAACACAGGGCATGCACTTTCTTCAGAATTTAGCAGTATGGTAAGGGCAAGAAAAAGTGTACAACAACTTATTTCATGGTTAGAAGAAAGTATCATTCCACCACATGGCCACAGATTTGCAATTGAAGTTGTAATCCAGACTCTTTTGGACATTGGTTCGAAGAGTTTCACTCATTTAATTACCGTTCTTGAGAGATATGGTCAAATTATTGCCAAACTTTGTCCTGATCATGATAGTCAAGTTCTTCTGATAGAGGAAGTTAGCTCCTACTGGAAGAGTAGTTCTCAAATGATCGCTACTACGATTGACCGAATGATGGGTTACCGCCTCATATCAAATCTGGCAATTGTCACTTGGGTTTTCTCTCCATCCAATGTTAACTACTTCCATCTTTCAGATAGACCATGGGAGGTATGCCCCTTTTATTTGAGGTCCTTTTGGACCTAGTATCTGAAAGTTGCCTGTTGAGTTTTTTCTAAGTTATATAAAATGGCAATGTTGCTGCATACTGTATGCTTGATATCAATAATTATGTAAAGAATAATCATGACACTATTAAATTTCTGAGAAAAGTTAATTAGTTTTTCCGTCTGATTTTTCTTGTGATTAACCTTTTCTCCTCTCTTTAACTTAATGTTTCTTTCCTGATAATCTGGTTTATTTGTTTGTTTGGCAATGATGAATATCTAATAAATGGAAAAGGTAGATATGTTTTTGGATTGAATTGGTAGAATGTTTTTGGGTCCATGCTTGCTGAAGAATTTAGTAACATGGAAAGATAATACAGAAATTGTCTCACAGTTAGGAAGTAAACTCGACAATGAAAAGTGTAGTTGTCCAGTCTATTTTAGAAGCATTACCTGCTTTTCTTCTTCTTTGTAATTATGCTGCCAATATATTTTATTCAGTTCCACACAAGTTTCCTTTTTTATTTATCTTTATTTATACAGACTATTATTATTGGAAGAATGTATAATGCTTGCTATTTTATAGCTAGCAAAGAGTTGCACTTTAGAGACTTTCCAATTCTACAATTTTTATGCTGAACTTACTAGATGACATTGAAGAAGCTTTTATCATTTTTAATTAGAATGTGCTTTGTTTGAAATTTTTGCTAGAATAAACTTAAGGGCCTGTTTGGATTTTCCCCTAGTGAAGGGAAATTAATGGAATATAGAATAAGTTAAGTTAGGGGAAGTTAAGGTAATATACAAAACTTGTTTGGGAATTTAGTAAGGAGAACCAAGTATAACTTATTTCTCCTCGTTTGGGTACTTTAATAAAGTGAAGGGAAGTTTAGGGAATATATGTAAATCTGTATAAATAACGTTACATGTTATTTCACCCCCTTGGATCTCATCTTGATACAAGGGTAAAGTTGATTTTGAGTAATTTTTTTTTTCAAGAGTACCATTTCCCACAATTACACCCCAATCAGGGTTTGGTTGGGGGGGGGGGGTGGTGGGTGGGTGGGTTGCAAAATCTCAAAGTTTTCCGCCTCCATTACCTTAACTTCCGTCTCATTATCTACCTATGAATTCCCAAACAAGTTTAATGTATCCCTATCGTCCCTTACCTCCCATTACACCAATCCAGACCCTAGAAGCTCTTGTCCTCCAATTTTTTATCCTTTGATTTTGCTTTGGGATTCGTGCTACACATCAGATTATCTTTGGTATATGTGCCTTGATGCGCAGCACATGTTGGCACAAATATCAAACAAAATCAATGTATCTATGTACTGTATGCATGCACACGCACTGAATGTATGTACGCAGCAGTATTTAATATGTACAGACTAACAGACTGTAATCTTAGTGGATGCATACATTAGTGTTCTTCTTTTATGGCCTGTGCAGTTCCTTGCATGCATGGTGAATCAATTGACTAATTCTATCTATTGTTGTAGATCCTTAGAAACACAATCAACAAGACATACAATCGAATCGCTGATCTCAGAAGTGAGATTCTGTCACTTGAGAAGAGTGTGTCATCAGCAGAGGAAGCTACAATCAAAGCTCAGAAAGAGCTTGAGGCTGCTGAGGCGAAACTTGAACTGGTTGATGGCCAGCCTGTACCTGCTGAGAATTTGGGGAGGTTAAAACGGCTTAGAGGGTATGCTTCAAAAGCAAAAGATGAAGAAACATCTTTACGGGAATCCTTAGAAGTTAAGGAGGCTCTCTTTGCTCGGGCTCTTGAAGAAAACAAGGTAATGTTAGTAGTATGGGTACTTTTCTGTTTTGAAAATACTATTCGACCGTAATTCATATGTGAAATCAGTACGTGGGTTCTTGAAATTCACGTGTTAGTTTGTGTATACCGTATTGCCCATATGTTGTATTTAGTTCTCATTCTAGAACGATTTACAGCATGTTGAGCTTCTTTTAGTGGTTGATCAAGGTATCATTAGGCATGCCTAGTCTAATGGATGATCCACCACTATTTGTATGATCTCCTGTGCATCATATAAATGTTTGCATATATGCAACAGAAATAGAAATATTGTGGCCACTTGATCAATATGGGTAATAAGAGAGAGACTTGGCTTAATTTGTAGCCAATATCTCCTATTCAAATTTGATGTTTGGTCATTTACATAGAAGATAATATTTTCTTAAACTTGATTTGCATCACCTAAACCGTCTAGATAAAGAAAACAATTTAAGTATTCTAGAGTATTTCCCTGTTCATGCATCGGCCATGCGCAGTCCAAACATAAACTGGTCGGGGCATAAAAAATATTGGCATGTAAGGGTGTTCCAAGTGTTTAGATTAGAAATTAATGATTAGAAATTAATGTGTAAGTATTAGATTAGAATCAAAATGTTTAGATCAAAAGTTTCTGTCCTGACGTATGTATCTTAGCTAAATCATTTTTTATGTCTATTTTTGCCTCCTTGATGCGTAACAGCATAAGTAAAAATAATTTAAAATACTTGAATTTTTAATTTTGGATACTTCTACATCATTAAAGAAGTTATAAATGTAGATTTAGAAGTAGACATTGTATTTTTGAATTTTAACAGGAATTAATCGGCTCCAAATCCATAAGGATCTGCATCTATCTCTGTTAATAATCCTTTTCCTCTCCACTTATTTCACTGTTGGCCTACTATTAGTATTTTCTTTACTATGACAGGTTATTCCCTTGCTATAAACTTTATATAACCTCTTAGTGGTTGTCATAGCAAGAAACATGTGTTAACACAATTTTTCCTTCTTGGAGGCTTTAACGCGTGTTTATATCTAACACGTATTTGTGGATACTAGTATAGTGTGCGTGCTCTGCACATGTACTTGTTTTATATTTTGAATTTTTTCATTGACGAGAACATTGTGAGATGGCTTTAGTAATTATATAAAATTTTAAATTGAACAAGTAAAGTTTTGTGTTATTAACAATGAAATTGCGCAATAAAATTTTATTGTATAAAGAATTGTATGAAACTATGAATAATTATTATAACTTGGATAAATATTATAATTTAATCATGACTTATTTAAATAATCATACCATATTAATATATTTAATATTATAATCTTCTTTAATAATATTAATAGTTAATTATTTCATTGTTCTATTTTAAGTAATTAATATTATAATCTTATTTAATAAAGTATGTATAATTATTTCATTGTACTATTTTAAGTAATTAATAATTATACTATCATTGGTAATTATAATATTACTAAATAATTTATTTAACACTTATGTAAATTAGTTTATTATACTATTATTTAATAACTTATTTAATAATAGTATATTGAGAATGTTAAATGTATCTACTAGTCATTCAATATCAAATATGATCGAGGTGTGGATGTTGGGTGGTAATATAAGATCTCAGTTGGGTATTGCAAGGATTATAGTTGTTCTCTAGGGAAATTTGGCTCAATTAAAATAAAAGAATATTTGAATAAGGATACATGATTCGATGACAATATCGTTAAAGTTACAGGCTGACTTAGATCTATTATACCCCCATTTCTCTCCTAAATAGTCTGTCTTTTCACGATGGCATTATTTTTAAATCTCTTCAAATTCCTCTGAAGTCTTATGTGATGAGTAATAGTTGTTGGATTCGATGGACGGCACCGATTTATGGCAAGATCAAATTAAACATTGATGGTTCCACAACTGATGGATTTGATGATAGAGGAGGTGCTTTTCGTGATCACAAAGTATCCTCTCGATCATTTGCTAATAATTATGGGCATTGCTCAACATGGTAGCCAAAGCTATGACGCTTCTCGAAGGTATTAAACTTGCAATTCAGTCGGGTTGGAGAAATTGTGAGATAGAATGTGACGATAAAGTTTTAGTGGACATTGTTGAATCTCGCAATAAAATACCATGGATATACCATGGAAGCTATCTCACGTGCTTTGTTGGATTTTGGTGCTTTGGGATCAGCAAATATCTATTAGACACATATATAAGGAGGGTAATTAGCTTGCCGATTGTTTGGCTAGTCACGGTCATACAGTTCATGAATTAACTATCTTTTGTTCAGGTAGCGGGCGGGCGGGCGGGCTTCCAACTCCTTGTCGTCAGACTATGCATGAAGATTACATTGGCTTGATTACCTATTGAAGAAATTAATGACTTTCGATCCATCTTTGGTTTTTGGTTTTTCTTTAGGTTTGTCGATTTGTTCTTAGTTGGCATGCTATTGTACTGCATCCAGGATAGATCTATAATATCCTGGATTTTCTTAGACTTCTGTGGAGATTAATCTCTAGTGAGCCACCCTTGTGATCGTTTAATGGCTTTTCCTGCCATCCTATTAATAATACTCACAGGTCTGCCTAAAGACCTGCACGAAGTTCTGTAGAAAAATAATTTATTTAATAGTTATAATTATTAAATAATATTGTTAATTCTTAATTTAAAGAATAATTTTAAAATATTTATACTGCTTATATTAAAATATAACTGACAATTTATAATAATAAAAACAACTATAAATTAGATTATAATTTAGATAATTATTAATTAAAAAATAATTATTTAATAAAATATTGTACATAATTAAAAATTTTAAATAATAATATAACTATTAATTGTTAAGGATTAACCGAGAGGACATAGTTAATGAGAGGTTAAGGGTAATTAAGAATTAATTATAAATAATGGGCATAATTGTGAATTAAGAAAACTAAGAGGGTAAAAAGTAAAAGCATTCAAAAGTTTTGACATGACATGACAATCCTCTTTTATAAGTAGTATATAGATATATGTGTACGTTACTAGAATTTGGCTATTTCATGTATGTGTATGTTAGTAGAATTTGCATGTGTGTGTATGTTGTTACTTTATGTTAGTAGAGTTAGGCTATTGCATGTAAATTGTAATGTGGTTACTTTCACTTTAAATTCTAATTGAAGTAATCCAATGGTTTGTAGAAGCTTCTTGGAGCACTTATATTTCACGTCAATATTTTAATGCATGACTATGATAAACAGAAGACCTAATTCCATGTCATGTTGTCTCGTAATTATATTGTTCAAAAGCTCTCTGTTTGGAAATAACTTGGTGCATGGGTAAGAAGTTTGAAAGAGTTGCATTTATCAAACTAATTGAAATATATCAGAAGAAATATGTGCAACCTTGATAATTGAACATGATCCTTCTACAAGTGGTTTTTATAAATGGCCTGACTTGGTGATGGCCATGCAGGCACTTTTTTTGTCACTATACAAGAACCTTGGAGATGTGCTAAAGGAACGATTGCCTCCTGTATCTGCCGAAGGAAAATTGCCTAATTTAAAGGCTGCTCATGTGGAAAGCGTGGCCATGGACACTGAAGAGTCACCAGCAATGGATGTTGACCAGGATAATGGCAAAACCTCCAGGCAAGTTGTCAAACTCTGCTTGTTTGTGCTTCATATTCCTGTAGTTTGGCTGCATGATGAAATTTTAATGTCTGCCTTATGAAATATTTGCAGTCAGAAAAATGGCGAAAGGAGTACTAATGGCTACAACATTGGGGAGCGAGAGCAGTGGTGTCTAACGACATTGGGCTATGTCAAGACCTTTTCAAGGCAGTATGCAACTGAGGTCAGTCCATGAGCCAGGAAAAAAAATGCACTTCTTTATCAAATTAAATGGTAGTATAAGCACATTATATTATACTATCTACTATAAGAATTGGGGTTCATTCTGTAGCTAGACACTATTCATGACTACAGTTCACCGTATTAACCCAAAGCAAGAGCTTTTTTTTTTTTTTTTTATATGCCTAAGGTTTCTATCTGTTTACTTTTAAACCCACTCATATTCCAAGTGCTTATTACTTGGATATCCAAAGTTTTACCTCATTTATTTTTAAACGTGCCTACTTCAATATTTACTACACGTTATTCGCCTGTAAACCCAAGGTTTTACCCTCATTTGTCACTAAACCCACCCATTTCAAAACACTTTTAGACTCAAAACTATTCTATTGAATTATCTTTAAATACATTTTGTACTTCAACATTTTGACATAATATATAAATTATATTTGCTATTACTTGCTATATATTAGATATTTATTCGAAGTGATTAAGTACATTGTGTATTTCAAAAAAAAATTATATGGTGTTTGTTGCTATTTTTTGCTTATATTGTTATGTTTTCGTTTGTGGGAGTTTCCGTTTTTTGCTTATGTTATATTTTCATTCTGAGTTAATTACATGTATGGTATATTTTAAACCAAGTGCTTGAGATTTTTTTTAAACCTTTTGCATAATCAATGTTGTGGCACTGCATACTCTAGATGAGTTTTTTTTTCTATAAAGTTAAAGTCTTACTCTCATTTATGTTTAAACCCACTCACTTCCAAGATCTACCCCCAATTATTTTTAAGCTCATCCACTTTGAATTTGGATCGTCTATACTACCAAAAAGTAGTGGAGACACCACTTTTTTTTTTGCTAATGTTGATTATTTAGGGAGTGATTGAGATTCATTCTAAATTTATCACGCGCTATAGTTCCATGTACTGCACTTATACCTAATTTGTACTAAACAAATCATAACATCAATTAGGTAATCAACAATATTCATAAAGTAGTGATCGCTCCGCTACTTTTGTGTAATGAATAGGATCTAAATCAATCTACTTTCAAAATCACTCTAAAACTCAAAAATATTTCATTGGACTAGTTTCAAATTCACTTTGTATTTTGGCTACGTATAATGTAAGTTGTTATACGTTGGTGTTGCTTTCTATATTTTTATTATAGGTCACTAGATATGGTGTATTTTTACCAAATTCTTAAAACCATTATTTTCTGCCTTTCTTCGTACTAATGTTCCAGCATCCCTAATTGTAGATGGGAGGTTTTTTCCTATAAACTTAAAGTTTTCTCGATTTTTTTTTTAAGTCCACCCGCAGGTTTTTTTTCTATAAACTTAAAGTTTTCTCGGTTTTTTAAAGTCCACCCGCAGGTTTTTTTCTATAAACTTATAATTTTCTCGATTTTTTTAAAGTCCACCCACAGGTTTTTTCTATAAACTTAAAGTTTTCTCGATTTTTTTAAAGTCCACCCACTTACCATGCGGGATTTTTACCTATAAACGAAAAGTTCTACCCTATTTATTTTTGAACTCATCTACTTAAAGTACCCTTAAAAGAAAAAGGCTTCGCTGAATTATGTTTAAGTACACTTTGAACATCGACTGTTTGCTATACAGTGTTACTCATTGTTGCGCGATTCCCCGAATCCACTCTCGAACAGTCGTATAGTTCTTGCGAACCAAGTCCCGATACATTTGTGAACTCGTTCCCTTTGATACGCGAATCGGTTCCCCAAAATTGTCACAACTATGCTAGATGCAAAGTCTCTGTAAGTGCACATGCGTAATATGCAATGCAATGCGTGCAATTAAGCGAAGGGAGACACAATAGAGTGTATGATCCGATGACTTTACTGTAACTAAGCACGTGTTAATTAAATATAAAATGAAATCATGATCCTAATACTAGCTTTGTGAAGAAAAAAACAGAACAAAGAAACAAACTTCATCAAAAAGAAGTATTTAAGTATATTGTATGAAAAAATTAACTTTCTAGTTTTCAACTATATACTTTGGAAAACTTTAAGCGCACCCTAAAAAAATTTACGTGTCACTAAAAAAATTAACTTTATATTCAATGGTTAGACGTGCAGTGTATTTTTAAACTAAAAGACATTGCATGTTTTAATTGTTTTCACGGTTATGCTGGGGTATTGGACTGGTGATTTTTGCTCATTGTGTACTAAATCTTTATATATCTAGTTATGCGTAATTTGAGGATCAACTGTGCAAAGCTCTCAAGCAGCTTTGCTATCTGATTTTTTTCTACTGCTATGTGTGGATTGGCGTAAATGGTATCCATTATTTCACGGTTGATAATTTCTTTTCTTAACGCTTTATTAATATGTATATGATTCCTTCTTATTTTAGATCATCTTTATTGATCTGAACATTTTAGCACTTTTTACTTGTGTTGTCCTCTCTCTGCAGATTTGGCCTCATATTGAAATGCTGGAGGCGGAGGTGTTTGTTGAAGATGCCCATCCGCTGTTCAAGAAAGCTGCTTATGTTGGGCTTTGCAGGCGAAGCTGATTGACTTAATCGACTTGTTGTATACTTGTTGAAATTCTAATACGCATTCAGTTGTAACAAGTATATCTGTAAACTGTCTCGCTGTGGGTTCACTATCTGCTAGTAGCGCCCTTCGAACTCTTTTTATTTGCTCCCAGATGTTCTTTTAACACTTTCTACCGTCATCCTAGTCACCGTACTGTCATCCTTGTCAAGGGTATGCTCGACAGCAGAATTAGAGGAAAGCCTGAAGAAGTTCACAATTGAGAGGCATCAAAATGTTTTCAATTATGAGATGATGGCAGTGCTCATCAGGAAAAAGTAACCCCTCTTGAGATGTCTTGTCAATTGCATTACTGCGGGCATCTCTTATGATAAACGTAAAACTACACCGGATATATACGTTTACCTTCGAAGTTCAAAATGCATCTTTTTTTCTTTCTTAAGGTGGTGTAAGATATTTTGTGACCAGTCTTCTCTCCTTTTTAATATGGTTGGTGTATCAGTTGTCAATACAGATTGAAATCACCCCCCCTGTTTGCGATGGGGCAGCTAATAATTTACATATCGGAACTGCGCTATAAGTAAACGCGGTAGCTGATCAAGACCTATTTTGCTAATAATTAGCATATGTATAACAATAATAAAAGGTGCTCAGATGATCAAAGATGCCAAAGTCTAGTGCTGCAATAGATATGAAAACGAAAGAGATGGATCCGCTCGTAATTTATCAATTGGCACGTTATACTTTATAATGTCCGAGCGACTCTGTGCCTGCATTAGCCTGTAAACCGGGACTGTCAGCTGATGCTCACCTCCCCCGAGGCTACGATTGAATCTCCCAATCCCACGACAGGGTATAGCAAGTTTTTAATTTTTTACTCATAATAGCTCCATTCTATCTTAAAGTCCAAATGTTGTAAACCAATTTAATATTTTACCGTGCGTGCTACGGTTTAGCGTATGGACTAAAAAAGAGATCTAAACAAAGGGCGTCTTGCGTACAAATTTAACTATAAACCGCTTTATTTTTAAGCCTACCAACTTTCAGAAGACTCTTATGTCCTCTTTACAACCAAAATACTCCATGAGTTTTAGTAATATAATAATATGAGGCATAATAAAAATATTTCTTGTGCCTATTATAACCCGAAGTCTTACACCCATTATTTTTAAATTCGCCCGTTTTTTTAAGCAACCCAAAGCCTCACCCCTATTTATTTTTAAATTCGACTTCGTGTAGAATCACTCTTATCCAAACTGCTTCACCAAGCGTTTTACTCCTTGTTTTTAAACTTATCTACTTCTAAAACGGCTTTTTGCCTATAAACCCAAACCTTTACCTCCATAAATTACTTTTAAATTATGTTTGTATTTTAACAGTTACTATGTATTGCGAGTTGTAATTTTGTTGCAACTTGCAAACTAAGTGGATAGGTGTATATGCTGGAATAGTAATAATAATTTGCCATTGAACATCCAATACAAATTATGTAATAATATTATAATGTTAATAAATTTAATCGTTGCACATAATTTGGGTATTATTTATATAATTGTTATATATATCCTTAGAAGTTATTTTGTTAGATCATGCACTGTAATGGTCACTTGCTGGAGATATGATCTAATTTAGAAATTTCTTAAATTTATGCTTAACCTATAGGTGGTAAAGGATAACTTTGTTATAACAGGTTATTATGCATGACACCGATATATGAGATATGGTGGTGGGTCTCAACCATCGGGAATGGAGATTCTCCGGATGTATGTTATAAGCACGCATTATGATGTGTGTAGCACTAGACCGTATTTGAATTCTCTAGGATGAGTCACCGAAGAGATGGAGAATTTAAATTGTTACATGGTCCCTTTGACTTGATGATATTATCATTTTCGATTTATAATTTAGTATGCTTTGATGTGATGGTTAAGCTTGTTTAGCAAGCGCTACACAACCTGAAACATTGGGTTGCTAAATTTCATTTAGAAAAATGATGGATGTCTAGATAGGATCCAGTATGCTCATTATGATGAGTTAATTTATTATGCATTCCCCTGAAGCTATTAAATTCCTGCCGGCAGGTGGTTTTGAAAATATTTTTAAAAATTTACTTTCTTATAAAAATAATATTTTGATGTTTCAAAATGATTTTCATTTATGTTCATGAGAATTACAAATTTAGACATGAGCAAATAGGTGAGTTGTCCTGCTTAAAAAGAGTTGCCTAAAATATATGATACTGGAAGGGAGTGAATGTAAGATATTATTTAATCCCATATTATGGAAGAGATTTTATGAACAGTTGGTCTTATAGGTATTTGATTGTTAAATTAAAATTATTAATTTGATTAATAATTGGTTCTCGATATGGGACCCAATTGGTCTCGCTAATGTCATTCGAAGAGGTATACATGCAATGCAATTCTATTTCTATCCTTAATTGTTATGGATAAAGTTTTTGAATATATCTATTTTTATCCTTAATTATTATGGATAAACTTTTTGAACAAATCTATTCTATCTTTAATTGTTATGAATAGAGTTCTAAATAATTACGAATTGTTTAAAGTTAAAATCTCTAAGACTAGTGTAATCCTATAAATAGGGTTCTTATGTAGCCTTATGAAAAAAGATTGAAAATCTTATGAAGATAATATGAAGAAATACATTTTTGAGAATCTATCTCTCAGTATTGCTCCTCTACGGTGACGGGTGGATTTTCAATTTGAGGTTTTTACTTTTGAGGAAGCTATTTCGGATTGATCTCGGGATAGATTATTGTAGAAACTCGGAAAGCGTTTCAGGTATTCTTCTAGTTTTTTTAATCAATTTTGATTAATAGTCATGATATGCTATTTCCGCTGCGTTGTATGTCATGTTTCCAAAAGATGGTAGCAGAGCGGGTTTAGAATCTAATATGTAATAATTTATTCGGATTAAATTATCGTATTTTGATCTATTTTCAAATTATTTAATTGGATTAAATTTTTAAAAAAAGGTTGATTGAAAATTCTGGGCACTGTTCAACGGTCGAGAACACTGTTCATTGCCGGTGGTACTGTTCATCGACGCGGTTACTGTCCATCTACCGTGTTTACTGTTCATACCGGTTACTATTCACCTTAGCTTGATTTGTTGATCAGAAACTAATTAGATTAACTTAAAAGTTTGATTAGATCAAACTATGATCTTGTTGTTCAAGGGTTATGATTATTTGATTGGATTAAATTAAATTTTGATTGTGATCAAAATTAGGGGTCGGCACTGTTCATCAGCGAATACTCTTCATGAATTACTGTTCATCCAAGAATCTTTTTTGTTTTTGTTTTTAATAGAGATCAATTGAGGTTTTTGATATGATCATGATTCTTTGATTAGATCAAGTTTTTTGGTTATTTAATTTGATTAGATGTGATCTAATTGGGCTCTTTAATAAAAAAAACATTCGCCATCGCCGACGGTGGCCGGCCACTCGCCGGACAACCCGCCACCGGTCATGGGTAGCGGCGGCAGCCCCAAATCCTAACAAAAAAAACCTAGACCTAAAAACTTCCTTCATGGGTTGAAGGAGAAGTTTAATGGGTTTACAACTCTTAATTGGTTTTGAACCTAATTCCAATGAGAAATAGGATAAGAGCTAATGAGTATTGACTCATTTCATATAAACCCAAAACCCAAAATGCTATTATGAATAGGATATATTTTAACGGGTCTGACCCGCAAACAGAACCAGACCCGAACCCTATAAGATTTGAATTTTATTGTAAAATTAATTTTAGATCCTTGATTGACCCAGAAACTGTTCTGAAATCCATCAGATTCTCAAATGCACTATAAAATTAGTTATAGCTCCCTGATAAAACCAGAAACTATTCTGAAGTCCGTGAGTATTGATGAATTGCTGTAAAATTATTATAAGACCCCTGTTTGATTCGGAAACTGTTTTGAAGTCCACCAGTACTGATGAATAACTGTAAAATTAGTTACAGACCCCTGTTTGATCCAGAAATTGTTCTGAGTCTACTAGTATATTAAATTTAATGTGAAATTAGTTTTAGCCCCTTGATTGATTTTGACACTATTTTAAAGATCAATCTGAATATAGACTAATTTTGATTAGTCCCTAGCAATTGTAGAAATTGTTCTAAAGTCCATATGCATGTATAGTTTAGTTTCTTTTATTGAAAATATTATCTAACTCTTAGTGAATTGTTAGAAATGATATTGTATCATGTATATTTCTGAAATATTATTTGTATTATACTTGTGATATGATCATGTTGATTTTAAATTGTTTAAATTCAATAATTCATGTGATTAAAGTAATACATGAAAAATTATTATAAGGTCCAGAATTATTCTGAATTTCCTTTATTAAATAAAACCGTTTAGAATTTATCAGAAATTAACTATTGTTATTTTCTCTTAGTTATAATAAATAACAAAAGTTGTATAGAAGTGTAGATAGATTAATTTTTTTAAGAAATATAAATCTAAAGGTCTTCCATTATAGAGATATAACTTGGATAATAAATTTTTAGCTTATCTGATGCCACAAAGGATATGGTTTGTTAAAATTTATTATCTAGTTATATCTCGCATAAGGATGCCAAGTATTTTATGTATAATGAGACCACTAGACTAAAATAGGTAGTGCCACCTGTTTTATATAAAATAGCTGGATTGATGGGTTAACACTTCATTGATGTTTTGGGGTACTCGCTAAAATAGTGGGGCACATCTTACATCAAAGACCAAAATTTAAAGAAAAATCATTAATTGTTAATGATTGAATAGATGATTTTACCTTGTTTAATTATATTCGATCTTGAAAATCTAGAGGTATATAATTAAACTTGGATTTCCTATTCACATTTAAATAAATGCGAGAAATGTTAAATGTGAAATCATTACTTAAAATATGATTGTGCAATAATAAAATAATAACTTGAAATAATTATTGAATGATTATAAATTAGATAGCTCGAACTATTGAATTGGAAAAGAAATCTATTTAATTTTCAAATGCTGAATGTTTGGCCTATGATTGTCTAAGGTGACATACCCGCTTAACCAGATGTAACTGATGATAAAGATCATCAGTCATAATCCTGCTTAAAGATAATAATGATAAAAGTAATGTTCATAAGATGAAAATAGATATATATTTACATAAGATATATATTGACAAATTAGATTTGTTGGAAGTTAAGATCGAAATCAAACGTTGATGTGATAATTACTTCCTAATCTCACTCCTTGTTTATTTTAACTATCGCTTTATTAGAATTGAACAAGTTGTTAAAGAAAAAGAGGAAAAGGAATATTATTAAGCAGGTTAAATCCATAAATAATGGATATCGAACTGGATTGTCCAGTTTTAAGAAAAGAAAATTTTCTTAAGAGAGAAATCTGAAAAGTAAAATAGGTTTCTAAACATGAAGCGGAATTTAAATAATAAAAGTCATTAGAAAAGAAAATTGTAAATGTTACATTATGTCACTTAATAAAAAAATATCTTTTGAAGATAGTTCACCCATTGATTAGTAGAGTATCCTAATGTGAATGATTTTTATATATGATGTATTCATTCTAGTTTATCTTTACATACTTACAAATTTGTTATAAGAGTACATGAAAAGATTAACTTTGACAATGAAAATAAAAGCCCTAGTTTCAGCATTGTAAATAAAAATAATAATAATAAGAAATTTGTTTCTGTTTTGAGTGAAGGGCATGAAATGAAACTTAAAGATTGTCTTAATGTTTCTTAAAGTTAGAAGAAATTTGATTTTCATTTTCTAAATTTTATAGTAGTGATTTTCTATTTTTTTGTAAAATAAAATTTCTATTAAAAGTTTAGAAATTGCTTTGTTGATAATTATGAAATTAAAACCGTTTATTTTTCATGATTGCCACCCTTAACTCTTACGTAATGTTATTGGAATTGATAAATCTCTTAAAATATATATTGGATCAAGGTAATCCAACTTATCTTTGACACAAAAAATATTAGGTCATGTTAATGTTGATAAGATCAATAAATTGATAAAAGATAGTCCTTTGAATTTTCTAAATTGGAATATTTCTCGACTTGTAAATATTGTCTAAGAGACATATGACCAAACCATTTTTCTAGAATAGTGCTAAAGCTCTTGCGTACTCTTGACTTCATACATTCAGATGTATATAATTCTTTAAATGATAAAGCAATAGTTAAATATTCTTATTTTATAAAATTCATATATGATGCAATTATATATTAATGTATTTATGTGATTGCATCATAAATTAGAATGTTATTGAAGTTAAAGAGGAGTTTGATAAAAATATCAAAGTCATCTGATTTGATCCAGATGGCAAGTTCCTATTCTTAGGAGTTTAAGAGATTTATGAACAAAATGGAATTGTTAATACTTTGACATCTACTAATTTATCACTCCTAATTATTTATCTGAAAGATGGAACTAAACCTTATTCGATATGGTTAGGTTTATACTGGGCATTTACCTGTTCTTATTTTCTAATAGGTTATGCATTGGAGATTGCATATTATTTATTATGTAGAATTCCTGCCAAATTTTTTGTTCTTTCACTATATATTAGACATGGATATGAAGAAAATTAAGTGTATGACGCTTGAAGATCTGGAGTTGTCATATTCTCATGAGAGAATAAAATATGGACAAAATGGGAGTCTAAGGTAAATAACATCCTTTTAGTAGGTTATCCTAAAGAAAGTACTAGGTATTATATTGATAACCCTAGTGCAGTTTTCAGACAATAATTATTACAAGAAATGTGTTCTTTTATAAAGTCAAGCTTGATGATTAGGATTTATATAACTCAAGAAGAAAATTTGTTTTCTTTAGTGGGAGAGTTATTTAATCCAGTGGGAAAAACTTCAAATGAGTTGAAGATTGTATAAATTTAGTGGGAGCTTTAAGTAATAAAGTAAATGGGGATTTACTTACTAAATTTATTTTTGAATACACTGATTACAATTAGGAGATCAAATAGGATTTTCATCCACTTGTATAGTACAGTAACATTGTTAAAATATATTTGATGAAAAGTAACAATGAGAATAAAAATCCTAAAACTTACACAAAAGTCATGTTAGACATGATTTCATGTAAGAGACCTGATGTCACATTTGATGACAAACGGATATTAATTGTTGAAGAATATTTTCCTCTAATTGTAATATTATAGTCCATAAGGCTCCTTTTAGTCTTTTTCAACATGTTATGAATATAAGATATCAATAAATGGATTTTAAAATTATTGGATAGCGGATTCCTAATCTATTTTTGGTAACATGAGGTTATTAGGATTGCTAATCTATTTTGGTAATAGGTTATTAGGATTCCTAATTTGATTTGGATTTTGGTTTAGAATTCCTAGTATGTTTATGATTTTAGGATTTCTATATATATAGAGCAATTAGAAGAGAGAATTTGGAGAAGAAAATTGGGGATATTTGGAGCACAGAAAAGAGGTATTTTCTGAGCTATTTGTTTAGGGTTTTGTTTGGAGAGATTAAGAGCTTGTTGGTGAGATTAGTTTGTTCCTACGAGTGATTTGTAATCTCAGTTTGTACTCTTTCTCTATTAGTAAAAATCCCATCCCCTTTCTTACCCCGTGGACGTAGGTAATTTGCCGAACCACATAAATCTCTTGTGTTATTTAGTGATTGTACCTGTTTTATTTGGTTGTGATCTCTCTTGTTTGGATTGTGTGTGATTCGACTGCTTCCGCGCCGCGCACAACAATTGGTATCAGAGCTTCGGGTTCGGCTTGAGGCTTGTTTGAAGGATTCTCTGAAAGGATTCCTATTTGAAGAGTCAGATCAACAACATGGGTGAAGCAAGCACAACAGGATCGTCTCTTACGAAGACGATACATAGTTTGAGCATCAATAACATGAAGATCGATGTTCCGAAGTTTGATGGCAAGATCAATTTCGGTTTGTGGAGGTGCCAAGTGATGGATGTGTTGGACGTTCAAAACTTGAAAGAGACTCTTGAGTTGTAAGAGAAACCTGCTGATATGGAAGAAAAGGTTTGGAAGAAGATGAATAGTAGGACGTGTGGAGTTATTCGGTCGTGCTTGACGCCGAATCTTATTTATGATGTGATGAACGAGACGTCGGTGAAGAAGATGTGGGAAACACTCAATGAAAAGTATCTTACTAAGAGCATTGAGAATCGGCTTCACTTGAAGAAGAGGTTTTACCAGTTCAAGATGAAAAGGGGAGTTTCCATCAGGGAGCATGTTAACAACTTCACGAAGCTATTTTCAGACATGGCCAATGTGGATATTATGGTTGAGGATGAAGACAAGGCGATGCTATTTTTGTGTTCGTTGCCCGAGGATGATTATGATACATTTGTTCTTACTATGATTAATGAAAGAACTACTATTAGCTATAAGGAGGTGACCTCAGCGTTGATGAATTATGAGTTGAGGAAGAGTGTTGATGAGTCCTCCGAGAAGGTAACGGGAGATGTATTAGTAGTTCAATGTCGTAGTTCAAACCGAAGTAGGAGATCGCAGTCTAGAGGTGCACATCGTGGGATTCGTAGGAATTAGTATGCTTTTTGTAAAGAGGATGGACATTGAAAAGCTGAATGCCCAAAGTTAGATCGAGCTGAGAAGAATAAGGGAAAAGCTGTACAAGCTTCAGAGGTGAATGTTGTCAAGACTGGTGGTAACAATTCAGATTCGGATTCTTCAGGCTCTTCGTTATCCGCACTACCATTAGTTTGTGATGCCGACTCTACGGAGTGGATGTTGGATTCAGGTGCTTCTTACCACGTTTGTCCTAGGAAGGATTGGTTCTCCAGCTTTCAGAAGTTGGAAAGAGAGGATGTCGTGCTCATGGGTAATGGACATGCATGCTCTATTGCTGGTATTGGTACTATTCGGATTAGGATGAGTGATGGGATGATACGAGAGTTGGATGATGTGAGGTTCCTTCCGCAATTGAAGATGAACATCATTTTACTTGGAGCTTTGGAGACAGCAGGTTATAGGGTGACCTTGGTGGACGCACGCTTGAAGGTCACATTGGGGTCCATGATTATTATGAAGGGCGTCAGAAGGAGCAATTTGTATTATTTGCTCGGATGCACGACGATTGATAGGGAGCTGACAACTTCGTCAGATTCGACTAGATTATGGCGTTGTTTGATGCTGGGTTATTTGATTGGTAATGCCGTGCATAGATTGTTGAGGAGTGCTTTGACCTGTAGTTTGAAGTCCTGTGAACCCATTGGTATGAGCAAGAAGACCGAGGTGGAGTTTGGCACTTATATCCATCATTCGAGGGGTCTCCTGAGGGGTGTTCATTCAGGCATTCGGGGACCTTCTAAGAGAATATCATTGGGAGGCAATAGGTATGTGGGAGGCAATAGGTATGTCGTTTCCACAGTTGGGGATTGCTATAGGCATTGGTGGTTGCAACCAAGTCCCGTTGGTGTGAAATCCTAGAAGCCCGCAACAGATGGAGGAAGTGTGTTAGTAGAAAGGTAACCCGACGTTCTGATTATAGTAGGGGTTCTTTCTTGTGATTGTGCCGAGCTCACGGCAATAGGAGACACTTCATTGGTACGGAAACTTTGAGGCGACGTGATGAGATGGCAGATTTGGGGAGCTGTTCCTTTCTGGAGGAGGATAGGCATTTGATGTCGAGCATTGGCATTGGTGTGCGGGCTACGACATGTTTGGGCCATCTCATATATAGGTTGTCGACTGCTGCATGTAGAGATATGAGATCTGGTGGAGCTGTTTTAGATTTTAGGTTACGTCAGATGTTTGGCTACCTAGTACTTGGTCACATCGTGGATGTGAGATTTGATCCGATAGCATATTTGGGATTCAGAGGCGTGTTTGATTATCAGGTATTAGCTTCTGACTTTGTTCTGAGCAGGTACATCACGTTTGACTCTCGACAAGTGAAGAGTGGTGATCAGATCTTTAGGACATCACAACGGGTGGAGAGTGATGCTACTCCACGTTGGGTGGAGACTCCAGATCATACTGCATCATTTAGGATTCCAGCTAATGTGACACAGATTGGGAATCGTGTTGATTTGGATGCAAATGGTAGGTTGATTGATTCGAGTGCATCTGATAGATGTAGTCTGGATATGGCCATTGATTCATCTCAGGTGGAGATGTTTGGATTATTTTAGTTTGGGACCATTGGAGGTGCTATCAGTCATAGACTTGATCGTGATGTTGAAGAAGGGTTACGAACTGTTCTAGTGGATTGAGGCCTTTGGAGGCCGTTTGGGTGAACTACGTGAAGGCTTGATTCCTTAGGCAAGAGGATACGTCGGCATTCATTTATGATGCAGCCGGTTTGGTGAGTTAATACCGACATTTGGAGTTTGTTCGCATTCTCGTTTGGGTTCTCGACTTGTTGTGGATTGAGTCCGTTGTCGTGGATTTGTTCCACTTGTTGGGTTCTCGACTTGGTAATAGGTTATTGTTGGCCTTCTTGTTTTGATGCTGATTTAACAAACAATTTACATCTAATATTGTTTGTCTAGTGTTTGTGTTTTGTATTTATTCTAGGCCAACAATATGTCGGAGGATGGATGGAATTAAGCTTTCACGATAATATCCAATGGAGGTTGGCAGAATAGTGGAGTGAAGCCTATACAATTCAAGTTAAAGATCCAATTATAAGCTTCATCTAAGTTTACCAAGTTGAGCTACAATGAAGATCAAGATCAAGCATGGGTAACTTAGTTTAGGTTTTATATTATGTGTGTTAGTACTTTAATCTCAATCAATATACACACATACACGTTTTGGTTTTGTATATATATAGTTATATATATGTACATATATGTTTTGGTTTAATTTCTTAGATATGAAACAAATATATTTTCATATACATACTCATATGTTTTATTTTCTATTGTATTTGTAAAAATATTGTTTTCTCAGTTTATAGACTTAACAATCATTATATACATCTTTTATTAAGTCTACAAAATTATTTTGTATTGTTTCAAAACATGGTTAAGCTAAAATGTTAAAACTCATATGTTCACATTTTCATATTTTGGACTATTTTGCAAAATAATGATATTTCTCATTTGGAAAGTTCTTTTTGAAAACCAGTTTTTGTAGCATGTGTATTATCATGTCTACTATCATTTTCCAAAGTTTTATATTTTTTAGAATTTATTTGATATTTTTAAACATGGTTTTAAAATCAGCATTTTACTTTCAAACCTAAAATATTTTGTATCAGTTTGCGGTCGACCGCCATGGTCGATCGCGCCTTTGTTTTTACCTGCGAAGCCAACAACAACTTTCGTGGTCGACCGTCACGGTCGACCGTCAGCTCAAAAATTCCCACGATCGACCGTCGCGGTCAACCGCCAAAGTTTCTAAAAATTTTTCGAGTTTCGAAAATGGCTCATGGTCGACCGCGAGAATTTCACGATCGACCGTCGTTCACCCCAACAACTCTTTTTGTACATATTTGTATTCCTGATTTTCTGAGATTTTTGTTATTTTGTTTGGGGTGTTGGCTGTTGGTTTCTCTTCCTATAAAAACCCCTCTTCTACCAAGAAGAATGTGAGAATGTTTTAAACAAGTTTAAGAGGGTTTTACAGTTTGTTTAGTTTGTTTTTTGGGGTTTGCTTTTACAAAGAGGAGCTTGCATCATCTGTTGAGGAGTTCATCTTTAATATCTTCTCATCCTCTCTTCGTGTTTATAGAGAAGTTTTCTAACTCTTTTCTCTAGTAATATTATCATTGATCTTCATATTCTTATTATTGCTAGTTTGCTATTTGAGTTAGATTTGATTTTACTCATTGTTTACACACATCCACATTGAGTTTGTTGTATTTACATTCATAGCATAATTTGGGTTGTGGGGTTGTAACAATTGAGTATGAGCTTTCATTGTATTCTTATCCATATTAGAGAACAATCATTATTGTAATTGTGCTTATTGTGAGGATCACTTTGTAATATACTTGTATACCGAGAGAAGTGTGTGGCGAGAGTCCGGGATCGTCCCAAGAGGAGTGGCGTCGGTTGACGAACCTAGGGAGAGGTTGTATCTGTGCACTTGAGGGAGACATTTCTAGTTCCAACACTTGAGAGGGTGTAAAGTATGATTGCAAGAGTGTTGAGTTGTAGAGTTTTCGGTTAGCTAGAAAACCGAGTGTGTAGAGAAGTTTCAGCTTTCAAACCGGATTGTGTTAGTGGATTTCTCCCCGGGAGTGGGGAGCGGAGACGTAGGACAGAAGGTCCGAACTCCGTGATCATTTGATTGTGTTTGAGTGTGCTTTGGCGTTTATTCTTATTTGTGCTCATTGCTCATATCGTCATTGTCTTATTAGTTAGTTTGCCCACTATCTAGTTTGATTATATCACCCTTGTGTTAGTTTATATATCCTCGTTGTTCATATTGCTTATCTTAGCTCGTTGTTCATATTGCTTATCTTAGCTCATATATATTGTTGTATTTCATACTTGCTAGGATAACATGTTAATAAGTTTTTATTGGCATATAATCGGATTAGATTAGCATAAGACCCTAATCACCCCCCTCTAGGGTTCAACAGTTATTAGGATTCCTAATTTGATTTGGCTTTTGGTTTAGAATTCCTAGTATGTTTATGATTTCAGGATTTCTATATATATGGAACAATTGGAAGAGAGAATTTGGAGAAGAAAATTAGGGATATTTGGAGCACAGAAAAGATGTATTTTCTGAGCTATTTATTTAGGGTTTTGTTTGGAAAGATTAAGAGCTTGTTGGTGAGATTAGTTTGTTCCTTCGAGTGATTTGTAATCTCAGTTTGTACTCTTTCTCTATTAGTGAAAATATCATCCCCTTTCTTATCCTGTGGACTTAAACAATTTGCCGAACTACGTAAATCTCTTGTGTTATTTGGTGATTGTGCTTGTTTATTTGGTTGTGATCTCTCTTGTTTGGATTGTGTGTGATTCGACCGCTTCCGCGCCGCGCACAACAAAAATAACCTTCTTGAATGAATATCTTTAAGAAGATATTTACATATTATAGAATCAAGTATGTAAAATTCAAGACGATAAAATTGATTAATTGAATCAATTAAAGTTATGAACTTAATCAATCAAACATTCATTTTGATGAAATGATTGATCATATCCTTAAAAAGAAATAATGTGTGTATAAGGAACAATAACGTAAGTCCATTATATTCCTATCATTACATGTTGATGACATATTGCTCATTAAGAATGATATTTTAATGTCATGATTAAAAGTATGATTTAGTTCTTTATGAAGGATTTTCTTTTGACATTCTATATCGTAGATCTTAAACTCTATATAGATAGAGAAATAGATATATAGAGTTGTCACAATCTACTTATATGGATAAGATCCATAAAAGATTCAACTTAATAAGATTCCAAGAAAGGAATGGTTCCTATAAGACATAAACAATCACTCTTTAAGGAAATGTGTCCCAAAAAGATTGAGCGTTTTAGAAACTACTGATCTTGTAAGTAGTTTTCAATCCAATCCTAATAATAGAAAGTATGTTTCAGGTTATATTTATATCATTAATAATAATAGCATAATATGTAGTGCCATGTTAAATCATTAAAAGAAGGAATATGGATTAATGAGTTACTCCATAAGTTTAATATTATTTCTTGTAATAATTTTCTTTCTCGTTATTATTTGATAGTAATGGAGCTGTTGCAAGAAGCTTAGAAAGAAAAACTATCTTATTAAAGGTTAATAAGAAGAAATATGTTATGGTTTAATAGATGGCTGAGCAGATAACATTTAATGTCCTTTTATAGACCATTGTCTTAAAATGTTTTTGACAGATAGGAGTAAGGATTACATCTAATTGGAAGTTAGGGCAAGTGGGAGATTGCTGGAATAGTAATAATAATTTGCCCTTGAACATCCAATACAAATTATGTAATAATATTATAATGTTAATAAATTTAATTGTTGCACATAATTTGGGTATTATTTATATAATTGTTATATATATCCTTAAAAGTTATTTTGTTAGATCATGTACTGTGATGGTCACTTGCTTGGAGATATGATCTAACTTAGAAATTTCTTAAATGTGTGCTTAACCTATAACTAGTAAAGGATAACTTTGTTATAACAGGTTATTATGCATGACACCGATATATGAGATATGGTGGTGGGTCTCAACCATCGGGAATGGAGATTCTCCGGGTGTACGTCATAAGCACGCATTATGATGCGTGTAGCACTAGACTGTATTTGAATTCTCTAGGATGAGTCACCTAAGAGATAGATAATTCAAATTGTTATATGGTCCCTTTGACTTGATGATATTGTCATTTTCGATTTGATAATTTAGTATGTTTTGATATGATGGTTAAGATTGTTTAGCAAGCGCTACATAACCTGAAATATTGGGTTGCTAAATTTCATTTAGAAAAATAATGGATGTCTAGATAGGATCCAGTATGCTTATTATGATGAGTTAATTTATTATGCATTCCCATGAAGCTATTAAATTCCTGCCGGCAAGTGGTTTTGAAAATACTTTTAAAAATTTACTTCTTTATAAAAATAAAATATTTTGATGTTTCAAAATGATTTTTATTTATGTTCATGGAAATTGCAAATTTAGGCATGAGCAAATAGGTGAGTTGTCCTGCTTAAAAGGAGTTGCCTAAAATATATGATACTGGAAGGGAGTGGATGTAAAATATTATTAAATCCCATATTATAGAAAAGCTTTTATGAATAGTTGGTCGGATAGGGATTTGATTGTTAAATTAAAATTCTTAATTTGATTAATAATTGGTTCTCGATATGAGACCCAATTGGTCTCACTAATGTCATTAGAAGAGGTATACATGCAATGTAATTCTATTTCTATCCTTAATTATTATGGATAAAGTTTTTGAATAAATCTATTTCTATCCTTAATTGTTATGGATAAAGTTTTTGAACAATCTATTTTATCTTAATTGTTATGGATAGAGTTCTAAATAATTATGAATTGTTTAAAGTTAAAATCTCTAAGACTAGTGTAATCCTATAAATAGGATTCTTATGTAGCCTTATGAAAAAAGATTGAAAATCTTATGAAGATAATATGAAGAAATAGATTTTTGAGAACCTATCTCTTAGTATTGCTCCTCTACGGTGACAGGTGGATTTTCAATTGGAGGCTTTTTCTCTTGAGGATGCTATTTTGGATTGATCTCGGGACAGATTATTGTAGAAACTCGGAAAGCGTTTCAGTTATTCTTCTAGTTTTTTAATTAATTTTGATTAATAGTCATGATATGCTATTTCCGCTGCGTTGTATGTCATGATTCTTACAGTATAATGTATTATAAACTAAATATTTAAACTATCCGTTTTCCTATTTTTTTCACGCTTATATCATCACAAATTGCACAGAGTTTTTTGTTCATAAACCTAAAATCTTACCCTCCATTTATTGTTAAACTCACACACTTCCAAAAAGGGTTTTTGCCAACAAACCCAAAATTACCGCTAAATACTATAGAAAATCTTGAATTTTAAATTCTAATTAATCATTAGCTACTTCGTGGAAATAAATAAAAATTGACAAAAAACGTGGGTTACAGCTCATGAAATGATGAAATTTAAGGTCTGCAAAATTATTTTTAATTCGGTTAAAATGAACAAAAAAGGAAAAAAACATGGGTTACAACTCATGAAATTATAAATTTTTAGCTCCTCATAATTATTTATCATTTGGTCGAAATGAAAAAAAAGGGTTATAGCTCATTGTAAGACCCTGTTGATTTTGATGATTCATATATGTGAATATTAGTGAAACATAATATTTAATATATAACAAATATCTTTATGGTATGGTTGTGCACGACAACTAGTGTTTTGAGCTTATGAGGATGTGGATATGCTTCAGGTATGAGGTTGAGTTGCAAATTTGCAAATCGTGTGCAAAAGAAATCGAAGTATGCAATTTCCAGCTCATGAGTCGACCCATAACTCTTCATGAGTCGACTCATCAGGTTGAGTCGACCCATGACTGTCATGAGTCGACTCACGATATGAAGTCCTGTTGTCATTTAGTTTCTGCTGAGTCGACTCACGAATTATGAGTCGACCCATGACCCATGAGTCGACCCATAATAAGTCATGAGTCGACTCATCGTGTTTTTCTGGCCTCTTTCAGTTCGGGTTTGTGGGTTTCGGGTCGGGTTTTATCCACTCATATATATGCTTCTCTACCCGAAAACACTTCATTTTCCATCAGCCTTCCCCAGAAACCCTAGTCCCCCTCTCTCCTCTCTAAAACCCTAGGTGTTCTTGGAGATTTTGGGACGTTTCGAAGGCTTTTGCAGCGGCTTTGTGAGGATTTCAGCGAAGGGATCTGTTCTTCACCACTTCTAAGGCGAGTAACATCTCGCCAAACCCCTCTCCCACATTTTCAATAGTTTACAATTGTTTTCCATGAGTTTTATTGAGCCCAAGACTTATTTTCAAGTATAAAACAATGTTCTTGTTAGGGTAAATGCTAGAAATCATGTGTTTCAGATTTTAAACCCTCACCCACGAATTTTTGAAGAAAAACCCAGATCTGGAAATATTTTTAAGAATTAAAAATATGAGTTTTCTTTTAAATCAAGTGCCCTTTTTCATGTTTAGGGGTAAATTGTTAGATTTAATACATAAGTATATGTTTCTCATGCCATATGAGAATTTGTCTCTGCATTATAGTCTAGAAATGATAGCTATAAAGATGTAGATCAGTGATATTGAGGGATGAATCGAGTTGGTGGATTCAACTTGAGATATTTGTAGATTTCAGCCCGTAAGTCGACTCACGACTGTCACAAGTCGACTCATCAGGTTGAGTCGACCCATGACTGTCATGAGTCGACTCACGAAGTCCAGTTGTGTTGCCTGTTGTTTCTGCTGGGTCGACTCGTCAGTGTACGAATCGACCCATAAGCCATGAGTCGACCCATGACTGTCATGAGTCGACTCACAAAGTCTTTTTCTGATATCAAACGTGTTCTGTTGAGTCGACCCATACTTGAGAACGAGTCGACTCATCATAGCATTTTCTTTCTGCTTCGTTCGTACTTCTATTTAAATCACATGTTGGGTGTATATAAGTATTTATGCTTTCGGTGATTATGATTTCACCTGTTTATATGAGATGACACTTCAGACACGAGTTTAAGTCAGTACAGTAGAGTATGTATGGGATTAGACATGTATACTTTTGTACGCAGTCCTCGTGTTGGACTATAATCTATTAAAGTCCTCGTGTTGGACTATAATCCATAAGAGTCCTCGTGTTGGACTATAATCCATTTCAATCATGTATTGGATTTTTGCTAAACCTTGAGCATGTTATTCCATAAAGTTGGATATTCGACACATTGTATTTGGCCGGGACATGATAGCTACTTAGGTTGATCTTGACACCTATTGTAGTATTGTTTCATCTTCCATGTTAACGGTAGTGATGGGTATGTTTTCTTTTCTTTATATATTTCTTGTAATCAACTACGAGTTTTGTATTTAGGGATCTACGATTTGAGATACAAGGTATATACATGAGGGTTTCCTTGTTTGGATTATTTCGCTCGACATACCTATGCTCGTGTTGTATTTCCCTAAGTACTAAAACCCGTATATGTTAGTGCAAATGATTTATATTATATTGTATTAACTGTATTTTCTTACACAACGAGCCCTATCCCTTGGGGTTGGTTGTGATGTTGCTCGCTAGCGCTTTGACGCTCGTTGTCCCCTCCCCCTTTTAGGTAACGAGCCAGGAGCCCGGAGAGTCGCAGGTTGAGGACGATCCTTGATAGTGTCTATTGATCCTCTTATTAGATGTATTTTTTTTATGTTCATTCTCCACTTGAGACATTTTAGACTAGAGAGGTTTATGCTCTAGAGTTGTAAAGGCTGTGTGCCTTATTTTCTTGTATCAGACATTATGTATTTTGAGATATGTGAGATCTCCAGATTGTCATTTCTTTTCTTTTCACTTCGGACTTGTCTATGTATTTCAGATTATTGGGTTGATGAGATGCGTTAAATTGATGTTCTATCATTTCACCAAGTTTCCGTTGTAAAACCTTTTACTTGTACCTACATCTGTTGTTGACTTCACTAGAGAGATAGTAATTGTGATGGTGAAACATGTTATTGCACGGTGTGGTGCATGGCAGGTTTGACATCTTTGGTTTCACCTCGGACTGCAGCCTTGTGTGAACCCAGAGGCGTCACACTCATCAAAAACATGAATTTTGAACAATGGTTAGTTACTTGCCATTTGTTCGAAATGAAAAATATATAAATATTGTTGGTAATATCTCATGAAAATTGTGAATATGAACTACGCTTAATTATTTAATACTTGGTAAAAATAAGCAAAAACAGACAAAAATCATGGGTTATAACTTATGAAATCATGAATTTTTAAGCCCGCATAATTATTTGTTATTGGGTCAAAATGAACAATATTGAACAAAAATTTTGGGTTAAAGCTTATGAAATCATAAATTTTAAACTTCAATTAATTATTTTCTATTCTGTGAAAATAAATAAAAATGGACAAAATCATGGATTATTGCTCATGAAATCATGAATTTTGAACTCTATGTAATTATTTGCAATTAGTCGAAGTGAACAAGAACAAAAATCATGATAAATTGCTGATGGAAATCTTGAATTTAGGACTCCAATTAGTTACTTTCTATTTGATGAAATCGAACGGAAATGGACAAAAATCATGGGTTAAAGGGTATGGAATTGTAAAATTTGAATGTCGCATAATTATTTTTTATTTAGTTGAAATGAACATAGATGAACAAAAATCGTAGGTAATTGCTCATGAAAAGCGTGAATTTTAAACTTTTATTAACTATTTACTATTTGGTGAAAAAAATAAGACAAAAATCATGAATTATATCTCATGAAATCATGAATTTTGAAACATGGATAATTTTTCATCATTTAATCAAAATAGAAAAAAATGAGGTAAAAATATGTGTCATAGCTCATGAAAATTGTGAATTTTGAGCTCTAGTTAATTATTCATCTTTGATGGAAACAAACAAAAACTGATGAAAATCATGTGTGCACATAAAATTTGAATTTTAAAATTTGCATAATTATTTTCCATGTGGTTAAAAGACAAAAATGAACAAAAGTTTGGGTTATAGGTCATGAAAATCATGAATTTTGAAATCCAATTCACGATTTACAATTACATCAAAATGAATGAAAATAGACAAAACTGTAGACTATTGCTCATGAAAGTTGTGAATTTTGATCACCAAATAATTATTTTCTATTTGGTGAAAATAGACATAAATGGGGCAAAATACTAGGTTATAGCTAATAAAAATTATGAATTTTGAATTGTGATTAATTATTTATAATTTGGAGAAGTCGAATGAAAATGGATAAAAATCACACAATATTGTTTTTATCAAGTAGAAAATTGATTACTTTCTACTTGTTGAAAATGAGCAAAAATGAATAGAAATCATAGGCTACAACTCATGAAATGGTGAATATTAAACTCTATAAAATTATTTCAATTGGGTTGAAATGAAGAAAAATGAACAAAAACTGTTGGTTATAGCTCATAAAATTATGAATTTTGAACTCCTCATGATTATTTGTCATCTGGTTGAAATAAACAAGAACGAACAAATATTGTAGGTTATAGTTCATTAAAAGCATGAATTTTGAACTCCAATTAATTATTTACTATTTGTTCGAAATGAACAAAAGTGAATAAAAATTATTGGTTATATCTCATAAAAATCATGAATATTGAACTGGCTTTATTTATAGACTACTTGGTACGTAGAAAGGAACGAAGATGAAAAAATCACTAGTTATAGCTACTGAAATCTTGAAGGTTGATTATTTTCTACTTGGTGAAAGTAAACAAAAACGGATGAAATCATGGGTTAAAATTCATAAAATCATTAATTTTAAACTCTGTATAATTATTTAAGTTTGACTAAAATGAACAAAAATCATGCGTTATTACTCATGAATATCGTGAATGTTGCACTCTGGTTAATTACTCGATATTGGGTGAAAGCAATTGATATGAGTTGCCGTGCGAGCACCTTTGATCGCAGAATTATCAAAGGTGGGTTGAGGAGAAAACAATAAGAACACAAGAATAACTCAGACTTTGGACGAAGGAAAATACCTTCTCTAGATTATGAGTATGTACTTTACAATCTCTCACAATCTCACTCTAGAATTGAAGAACAAGCTCTCTAAATCTCAATTACAATTTAATATCTCTTGATCAAACTCTCTCTGATTGTTTTAAACCCTAAAACAATCCCTTATATAGGTGTACAAACGAGAGTGGTAAATTGGTAAATAACCAAGCCCAACCCAAATAGGAAAACGCATAAATAGAGTCCTTAACGAATCTGGAAATCTCCGATTAGTCGACTCATGAACAGTTATGAGCCGACTCATGACCTCATATGAGTCGACTCATAACTGATGAGTCGACTGGTCAGAAACTTTTGCTAACAGGACTTGATTTCTTGAGTCGACTCAAAACTGTATATGAGTCGACCCATGACTGATAAGTCGACTCATAACTGATGAGTCAATCGAGCAGAAATTTTTGACAAAACGACCGGATTTCGTGAGTCGACTCATGACAGGTATGAGTCGACTCAACCTGATGAGTCGACTCATGTACATGTATGAGTCGACTCACAGGCTGAAATCTGGATACTTTGACTCTTCGATTCTCTGCCTCGTTTCTTGCTCTAACCTGCGTTCTCTTGTTGTAAGGACCATGAATTTTGATACTTGTTAAAATAATTTTTAGCATTTAAAAATATTTAATTATGATTTTTAAACGAGTATTTGTATTTTTCTTGAATTTCTATAATTTTCTATGATTTAAAGTCTAAGTTTTATATTTATTTAAATGATATTAATATTTATAAATTAATTTTATGCGGTGAAAGTTTATGGAATTTATCTGTTACGTTATCGATGTTGTTACATGTCATTTTGAATAATACGTTGTATTATTTTTATTATTATGTATATTTTCGTATAATACGTTGTATTATTAATTACGTATTATTTGTATAATTTGTTGTATTATTTCTACTGTACATATTATCTGTCGTATTAGTATAACTTGTACGTTTTACTGTGTATATAATTACCCCATAATTATTTGATTTTAAATATAAGTAAATATATTTTGTTTATTAATTATTCTCGTTTAATTATACAATATGTGTATATTTTAACTATTTCGTATCAACTGTTGAATTAGCACAACATGTACATTTTTAATTATAGATAATTATCTCATAATTATTTTGATTTTTAAATGTCCATAATTATTTATTTTAATTATTTTGTTTTAAATACTTAACCCTAACTCCTAATATATATATCCTCTCTCTCTCTCTCTCTCTCTACTGTTCACGAAAGCCGCTGGCCTCTTCCTGTCTTCACCCAGATCCGACCCCGACGCCACCTCGAACCCAGCCTCGCCGAGAACTCCGACCACACCCTCGACCCCGTCGACCGCCACCCCATCTTGCCGTTCCACCTCTGTCCGAGCCACCAATGCCCAGTCCGGTCACCACCGCCTGAGCTCGACAGCCGCCCAAGCCCAAACCCCCGCTGATTCAGATCCGTCGTGCCGCATCTACACCGTGCCATCGTCTCGTCATCAGACCCCACGGTCTCGTAGGCAAGATCACGCTCCTCTTGACTTGTTATTTCATTTTTATATCTGTCATTAATTAGTTGTATAGATTAGATTGTGAATTGTTATTAACTGCGTGAGCTTGTTGATGATCATATTGATAATGATGTTAGATAAGTAATTTAAAGAAATAAGTATTTTGTGTAAAAGTTGTTGATGATCATATTGATAATGATGTAAAAGTTGTTATTTGATGATCATATTGATAATGATGTTAGATAAGTTGTTATTTTGCAGGTAATAGCTTATCAAACGTATGAATTCCGAACTCCGTTAATTACTTGTCATTTGTTTGAAATAAACAAAAATGAAAAAAATAATTGGTTATATCTTATGAAAATCATAAATATTTAACTCTGGTTAATTATTTATTACTTAGTGTAAATGAATGAAAATCGAAAAAAATCATGGGTTATAGCTTATGAAATTATAAATTTTGAACTCCACAGAATTATTTGCATTTAGTCTAAATGGACAATAATGAAACAAAAATCATAGATTATAGGTCATAAAAGTTATGAATGAACTCTAGTTAATTATTTGCTATTAGCCAAAATGAATAAAAATGGACAAAAATCATGTACTATAGCTTAAAAAATAGGAAATTTTGAACTCCGAGTAATTATTTGCTATGTGATCGAAACAAACTTAAATAAACAAAAATCATAGGTTATGTCCTAGAAAATCAATTTTGAACTTAGACTAAGTATTCGTAGCTTGGTGAAAACTAATGAAAATATACAAAATTTGTAGTTATAGGTCATGAAATCGTGAAAATTTAAAGTCCGCATAATCATTTTTGGTTTGTCAAAATGAACAAAAGTATGTGGGTTATAGGCGGTGAAATTCATGAATTTTGAATTATGATTAATAATTTGCTATTTTGTTGAAATCAATGAAAATTAACAAAACCCATGGATTACAGCTTATAACATGTTGAATTTTAAACTCCACATAAGTATGTGCTATTTGATCGAAACAAACATAAATGAATAGAAATTAGTGGTTATAGCTCACGAAAATCTTGAATTTTGAACTTGAGTTACGTATTTTGCTTTTTGGTGAAAATAAATAAAAATGAACGCAAATCATGGATCTAAAAATCGTGAATTTAAAAGTCTACATAATTATATGTCATTTGGTAGAGAAACCATAAACATTAATAAGATTCATGGGTTATAACTCATAAAAATCATGAAAATTGAACTCCGGTTAATTATTTACTACTTAGTGCACAATACGAAAATAAAAAAATTATGGGTTACAACTCATAAAATAGTCAATTTTAAACTAAGCAAAATTATTTTCAATTGGGTTGAAACAAACGGAAATGAAAAATCCTAATTAGTTTCAAAAATTTTGAAACTAAATCGTAAATTTTGAAGTCTGATTAGATATTTACTCTTTAGTGAAAATAAACAAAAATGGAGAAAATCATTGATTATAACTCATGAAATCATGAATTTAAATTTTGCATAATTAGTTTCAATTTGGTCGAAAGAAATAAAAATGAACAAGAATCATGATTTATTGTTCATGAAAATTGTGAAATTTTGCATTCTGACTAATTATTTGGTATTTGGTGAACAAAAAAGGACAAAATTGTGGGTTAAAGCTTATTAAATTGTAAATTTTTAACACTGTATAATTACTTATGAGTTAGTTGAAATAAACATAAATGAACAAAAATCATAGGTTATTGCTCATAAAATTCGTGATTTTTAAACTCCAATTAATTATACTATTTGGTAAAAAACATAAAAATTCTTGCTCAAAAAATTCGTGATTTTTAAACTCCAATTAATTATTGCTATTCAGTAAAAAAATAGATAAAAATTGTGAGTTGTAGCTCACTAAATCATGAATTTTGAAGTCCACGTTATGTTTTGTCATTTGGTCAAAATAAACATAAACAAACTAAAAATGTAGGTTATAGTTCATGAAATTTATGAATTTTGAACTACAATTAATTATTTCCTCTTGGAAACAAATAAAAATAGATAAAAACAATGGGTTATATCTCATAAAATCATGTATTTAAACTTGGCAAAATTACTTGACATTGGTCAAAATGCACAAATTCGTGGGCTATAAGTCATGAAGTCGTGAATTTTAAGCTCCGCAAAATTATTTGTCATTTGGTCAAGTAAGCAAAAATGAATAATAATTGTGTGTAACAACTCATAAAAATCATGAATTTTTAACTGCAATTAATTATTTGTTAGTTGATGGAAATGAAAAAATAGACAAAATTGCAAGTTATAACTCATGAAATAGTGAATTTTAACCTCCGTATAAGTATTTTCTATTTGGTCAAAAATAACAAAAATGAACAAAAATCAAGAAAATCTTGAATATTTAACTCCACTTAATTATTTGCTACTTGGTTCAAACAAACGAAATCGGATAAAAATCATGGGTTATAGCTCATACAAATATTAATTTTAAACTCTAAAATTTTATTTGTCATTAGGTCAAAATGACCGAAAATGAGAAAAAGTATATGTTATAGTTCATGAAATTATGAATTTTATACTGCACATAGTTTTTTTGCCATCTAGTTGAAACAAATAAAAATACACAACAGCGTGGATCATTGTAAATTATAATGTTAAATATTTAATTCTACAAAATTATTTTCCATAGGTTGGAACAAATGAAAAGTGGAAAAAAAATCATTTGTTTATAGCTCATGAAATCTAAATTTTGAACTTCAGCATAATTATTTGTCATTAGATATGAAACAACAAAAATGGACAAAAAATTGTGGCTTCTAGCTCCTAAAATTATGAAATTTGAACTCCAATTAATTTATTGTCATTGAGTCGATACGAAGAAAAAATGGTAAAAACTTGATTGTTATACATCATGAAATTGTGAATTTTAAATATCAAAAAATTGTTTGACGTGGGGTCAAAATGGACAAAAATTGACAAAAACAATGGCTTCAGAGCTCATGAAAATATGAACTTTGAACTTGGTGTAATGCCTTGTCTTTAGATCAAAATAAACAAAAAAAAAATCATTGGTTATAGATCATAAAATCATAAAGTTTGAACTCCACAAAATTGTTTGTCATTGAGTCGAAAAAATAAGAATAGACAAGATCATAGATTATAATTCATGAAATTATAAATTTTAAATTTCATATAGTTATTTGTCTTTTTTTAAATGAACAAAAACTGTCGGTTATAATTCATGGAAATTGTGAATTTTTAATTCGCATAACTTTTTGTCATTCGGTCAAAATGAACTTAAATGAAATAAAATCATGGGTTGTAGCTTATAAAGATCATGAATTTTTTACTCTGTTAATTAATCACTACTTGGTGCGATTTAACAAAAATATAGACAAAAAATCTTAGGTTACAACTCATGAAAAGTGAATTTTAAATTCCGCAAAATTATTTGTCATTGGGTTAAAAAAGTGGATTAACTCATGGGTTATAACTCATGAAGTCATTAATTTTGAGGTCCACGTAATTGTTTTTCATTTGATTGAAAAACGAATAAAAATGAACAAAACTCATGTGTAGCTTAAAAAAATCGTGAGTCTACAACTCCAGTTAATTTTTTGCTATTTGGTAAAGTGAAAAAAATGGATAAAAATTATAAGTTATAGCTCATTAAAATCTTGAATTTATAATTCCACATAATTATTTGTCATTTGGTCAAAATGAACATAAATGAACAAATATTATGGATTATGATTCATGAAAATCGTGACCACTGGACTATGGTTAATTGTTGTTTGATTAAAACAAAATGGACAAAAAGTAGTGGATTATAGCTCATGATATTAGAAATTTATATTTCACATAATTATTTTCCATTTGATCAAAATTAATAAAAATGAATAAAAATCGTGGGTTATAACTCGTGAAATCGTGTTTGGTTAATTATTTACTAATTGATATTAATGAATGAAAATGAATAAAAATCGTAGGTTATAACTCATGAAAGCATAAATTTGAACCGCGTATAATTATTTATCATTTGATCGAAACAAAAAAAATGAATAAAAATTATGGGTTACAACTTATGAAAGTCGTGAAATTTCACCACTAGTTTATTATTTGCTGCTTGATGCAAACGAATGAAAATTGATAAAATTTGTGATTTATAGATCATAAAGTGGTGAATTTTAGATTCCACAAAACTAATTTCAATTGGATTAAAAATCAACACATTGCTTATTGCTCATGAAATTATGAATTTTTAACTCCATATAGCTTATTATTACTAGGTCGAAAGAAAGGAAAATGAACAAAAATCATGACTTATAGATGATGAAATCGTTAATTTTGAACTCTCCATAATTATTTGACGTTCAAACTTCGCTTAATTTCTTTGGGTCCAAACGAAAAAATGGATAAAAATCATTGGTGATAGCTCATAAAGTTGTGAATTCTAAAATCCGTAAAATTATTTGTCATTGATCGAAACGAATGAAATGGACAAAAATTATGGATTATGGCTCATGAAATCATGAATTTTGAACTCCGTATAATTATTTGTCACTTGGTTGAAATGAACAAAGATCATGGGTTACAGCTAATGAAAATTGTGAACTTCGAACATTGTTTAATTATTTCATGCTTAGTGAAATCAAACAAAAATGGATAAAAATCGTAGGTTCTAACTATAAAGTTTAAACTTGGCTAGAAACAAATAAAAATGAATAAAAACCGTGGGCTATAGCTCATGAAATTATTTATTTATAACTTAACCTAATTATTTTTAATTTGATCAAAACGGAAAAAAATTAAAAAGCATTATGGACTCCTATAAATCAAAAGTTTACACCCATTCACTTTAAAATGTATTCCTTCCCTAAATCACTCTTTAGGCACAAAGATACTCAACAGAATTATTTTTATCTCGCTTTATATTTCAGCAACTCGATATACAGTTTAAATTACTATATTTTGTTATTACTTACAGTTTTTCGTAAATAACTAGATACATGGTATATTTTAAACTAAATACTTAAATAAATCTTTTAGTTGCTTTCGTACAAATGTTACGACGTCGCGCTTTCGCTCCTTTGGTGCTAAAATTCAAGGAGATCAGATACGAGAATGATATATCTCAATGCAACAGTTGAAAAGCATATCAAATCACCGCTGAATGAAAATAACAATAATAATAATAGAATTTTGCATATCAACATAAAAAGTCCAGAACAACTTCATTCCTTGAGCATTCAAAGGCCATTGCCTTCAACCAGCTTAGAAACTTGACTAGAAGTTTAGTTTCTGTACAAACCATTACATGACACTAATTCACCTTAAAAGTGGGGGGAAATGCAGTAGTGAACAATTCACCTCTACTAAAGAGAACATAACTTCAATGTCTAACACCTACTTCATGAATTACAATGCACATGTACAGAATGTACAGAAGAGAGATGAGGGCAGAGACCAAAGCATAGCATGTTACCCGACACCTTCAAGGCTTGAAGCCGCCCTCTCGAATGCACAAATAACATCGACTTAGCTGCATTTTTTTTTTCCTTCTCTTTTTTCTTTTTTTTTTCTTTTTTCATATATTGCATGTATGAACACTAAGCAAACAGAAATGTCTGTTATAATAATACAAGTTTGATGCCTTCCATTACCCGTAGAAGTTAAAGCCAGCTCCAACAGAATATTTATTCCCAAGGAGTTCATTCCATACACGCTGAGGATAGACTTGTCCGGTAGTATGTCAGCAAGCCAAAAGGTGCCAATCAGCCAGTTTCACAGGTATCTGAAAACAAATAGAAATAAAGAAAAGGCATCAGAAAAGTAAAAGGAATTGAGTGTAAAATTTTGTAGGATCTTCGGAAAAAGTATACCCTCTTCAGAGAAGGCAAATACACCTCCTAGCATGTCATCACTGTCTCCAACTTCTTCCTGTTTTTCTTTTCCACAGTGAATGCTGCTGCTGTTCGCATCTATAACAGCTCCAGTTGACTCACAATAATCATCGACTTCTGAAACTTTACAGTATCCTTCATGGAAATATTGTGGAAACTCTACTGAATTATGTGAATCGGCATTTTCACCGTGTTCCAAGTGACCGTTGGACATGCATGCATTTGGGACTTCACTGTTCATGCTGCTGCTAGAAGAGTAAGCATCTGCAGCAACTGATCTACTAGTATTTTCTGAGGATAATCCATTAATCATCGAACCATCCATGAGAGAATTGGCACTGGAGTGTTTAGACTGAAAAGAGTTGCAATCTTCAGCAGAGTATTTGCTCGGCATCGTGACAATGCTTTGATCCCCTCCTTCGCAGTGAACCATTGGGGTAGAGCATTGGATGGAATCTTGGGGAAATGGTTTTTCCATTGGAACAGGTTTACAAAGCCCTGGAAGATAGACTCCATCAATCTCTAGAAAATTTGCTGTGGTGCTCGACAACCCTGGCATAAACAGCAAGAAATTAGAATTAGTTGTCAAGAGTATAGAAAGTTGCATGGACTATTCAGGACGCAATATTAGATAAAATGTCTCTCTTACCATCATCTGATCCAGCTTTTAGAGATGCTGATTTAGAATGGTCAGTACAAGAGGAATGCTTAATGAACTGATCTCTGGTGTCTGATAATGCAGCCTCACATTGTCTTGCAGCATGACCCCTGCAAGAAGCATTGTTAATAATGGACAAAATCAACGGAAAAATATGAGAAAGGACCGTGAAGCTAGATCATTACGGTCAACTATAGAGGGAAATGGAAGAATAGGGCATATGTTTTCAATAATGGGAACTGTTTACTCACCCACCTCAAATTATCTATTAAGATATTAAGAATATTTCAATGCGCCTGGAGATATCTCCATATCAAAACAACTGAGTGGATATCTCAAGCACCGGTGGTTCGATCCGCGTCTCTGGTTTTGTTAGAAGCTTCTAAAACTCGAACATGGCTGTGGGTGTCGCATAGAGGGCGTCATGATGCTAAAATTTTCTCTATTATTTCAGTAACCGATCCACTCAGGTCTCTGGATGGGTAGATAGATAAATAGATAGGTAGATAGACAGTGCAACTCCATCACTTGTGCCCTCTAGAGTCCTATGCATTTTCCCTCCCCTGTTATATGATTACATACTCAATATGGAATTGTTGTACAGCATTATTTAGAGACAAGTGAAGATGGGTTCGGGTGTAAAAAACATGAGGACTCCCAAGAAGCACAAAATTATGATTTTGTGATAAAAGTGTTGGCACTGTATTGCTAATGATTTTAGAAGTACATCTTGTGCTCAATCATCAAGAAGTTGAGTCCACAACTTCACCTGAAAGACAGTCTGTAAGGAATTTTATTAGAGCTGTAAGTTGCAATGCAGATAGCAAGAGGATCTGATAGTCAATGCCTTCAATAACTTAAGAAAACAAGCAGTAAGTAAAGGCTGATGAAATTAACATGTTCTGGCACACAGAAATAGCAGCAATGATGGTTGATAGGAAGAGTAGGCCTTTTCAGGGAATAGATTATCTATGACATACTCACCAGGTATGAGAATAATTAACCTGGAGAGAGTGACTCTCTCATGAAAGGTTGGACTGTGAGTAAACATTAACCTTGACTACAATATTCAAGGACGGACGAGTATTGCTTAAAGCCAAGCATGAAATCTTAGTTTCCCAAAAGTCACACACTAAGCACAACTTTAAGAATATTTACAAAGAATAATTTTTCAAAACAGACCCACTTCAAATTTTTTTAAAAAAAATCGACCCCATTTTTTTTATTTATCAAAACCGACCCGATTTTGTAATTAACATCCTAATCACCTTCCTAATTAGTCGGGGTTGCCAACCCCGACTATTTAGGATATTAATTTTTAGGGTTTAAGACTTTTAATTAGGGTTTAACACCCTCCTAAATAGTCGGGGTTGCCAACCCTGACTAATTAGGAAGGTGATTAGGCTGCTAATCACAAAATCGGGTCGGTTTTGATAAATAAAAAAAAAGGGTCGATTTTTTTTAAAAAAAAATTAAAATGAGTCTGTTTAGAAAAATTGTTCTATTTACAAAACCTATCAAACTGCAGCATATACAGACTAGTAAATGCTTTCAATAATTCAACTCTCACAATTACAGCTAATCCAAATTTTGCATAAACCTTAAAACCCATGGACAAATTTTCAAAACAGACCCTTTTGGGTTTTTAATTGCAAAAAACGACCCATTTCAATCTTATTTATAAAAACCGACTCAGTTGGTTGAAACTGGGTCGGTTTTTGAAAATTTTTTTCCCAAACTTCACGGGAGTTCAACTCCCGTGAAGTTTTGTTATGAGAAAAACTTCACGGGAGTTCAACTCCCGTGAAGTTTTCCAAAAAATTGAACTCCCGTGAAGTTTTCCAAAAAAAATTAAAAAAACCGACCTGTTTTCAGCCAGGGGGCTGAAAACAGGTCGGTTTTTACAATTTTTTTCAAACCCGGTCTTTTTTTGCAAATAAAAACCCAAAAGGGTTGCTTTCGAAAATTTGTCCTAAAACCCATCGACAACACCTCTTCAGCTCTGCTTCGGATTTTTTTCATCAACTAAAGCCTGGTGGCTAACCTTTGAAAGAGAAAAAGTTAAACCTTTCAATGTAAGCTAGAATTGGTTATATTAAAGAGAAAAATGCTTCCAGCCCCCAAAACACAAGAAAACGTGCTCCCCTCAAGACTTTTTCAACGGGTGTTTTGCCCCCAAAATCGCTCGCGATTTTCTTCCAGCCCCAAAAACGAATCCCCAGGTGTAACTCCGTTTAAACCCCTCACAAAATGCCTAAAATACCCTTTCGTTTAAAATACTACGTTATGAGTTACCTCATTGCCCGTACACTATCATCTCTCTTCTGTAAGCAAACCGACTCCAGAAACCTAATTCAAAACCATAGCCCTAAATCAACCGATTCCAACGCAAACCGAATCAAAGCAAATGGATTAAAATGGATGGCGATTCAACCCCCAAAGTAAGCCTCCATGCCGACCACAGCGAAAGCGATGACGCCCAACAGTTCGAAATCTCACAAAAAGCCCAGACAACTACAGTGCGTACCGAATCTGATGCTGAAGTTGTGATTGCTATGTTCTAGAGGACATCGCAACAAGCCATTCTCAATCCATTAGTCCACCTCAAAATTTAAGTGTAGGCCCCCGTGAAGGTTTAGAGGGCAGCACCGGTACCACCGTCGCGTCCAACGATGCCACTAGAGCGCTCCTTGGTCTACAGAGAAGAAAAAGAGAAGCACGTGACAGCACCCAAAAGGTAATTTTTACTGCAAGTTTTATGTTGTTAAGATTATGGTTTGATTGATAATGCTCCTAGTCTGGTGGGAATGTCCAAAATTTCAAGTGTCTATTAGCTGTTGAGGTTACTGTTAACATGCAAGGTTCATACTTTTATTGTTAAGGTTGTTGTTTGGATGTTGAGGTTAGGCTTTGGTTGTTAAGGTTAGGTTCTGGTTGTTAAGATTATGGGGTTGTTATTAAGGTTATTGGTTTATCCGTGAAGTTTACAGCATAGTTGTTATGTTTACTGATTATACTAAAAAATGCTTATGTCTTGTGTTTTTATTATGTAGAAAAAGGGCAAAGCCAACTATTACATTATGACCCATCGTCAGCTTCAGTGCCTATCATGACTTCTTGCGAAGTTTGGTGCAGCATATGGAGCCAAGGCACTTTGCGGCCTATGAAGATAGTGTATTCAGATACTACGTCCATTTTGACCCACCTAGTATCGATATTCCCACATTTGAGCACATTTTGAGTCAGTGAGACAAGAAAAGGAAGAAACTCGTCTTCACCGATAGGAATGATGGAGAAGAAATCGCCTGCTCATTCGACCTTGAGTGGATAACGGGACATACATGGTTCTCTAATGAGGGGCTTCTTGTTAACCACAATTGGGATAGGAAAAATAGGATTTGATCCAGATTTTTTAACAAACCCGAGGCTGATGGTGCCAACAGTATAGCTCCCCCCAAAGGAGGCCCTACCAGGCACAATGTGGAGCAACTGCTCTTGAAGCTGGTACTATCAGCTGATCGCCGAGATGTGAAGGAGTTTATCTTGCTGCAGATCCTCTATCAGCCGATTGGTGTCCAAGCAGTGTTTTTGACGTTCCTAGATATTTATTCAAGTACGTCGACAGCATCGAACAGGCCAATAACACTGCTTGGGGGATCTATATATTCAATGAGACTTCTGACGCGACAGGGAGGGCACTGAAGGGGCCCGAGCCAGGGAAGACGACTTTATATCTTCAAGGGTGTACCCCGCTAGTTTGTGTAAGTAATCATGTCTTTTATTACTGATTGTGAAGGTTAAGGTTTAGTTGTTAATGTTACAGTTTGGTTGTCAAGGTTACAGTTTGGTTGTCAAGGTTACGGTTTGGTTGTTAATGTTACGTTTTTATTATTAGAGTTACTTATTAATTGCTAAGCATAATGCTGTTCGTTAAGTTTTTATTTCTCTAATGTACAGTTGTGGTACTATGAACTTACTGGCATCAAGAAGCCAACAGTTGAATGTACGGTGAGTAGGGGTGTTATCGGAGCGAATACGGTTCGGATATGATATTTACCATATCCATATCCGCTTTTTATAAACGAATACGGATACGGATCATGTTCGGTAAATTAACCTTAACCATATCCGCACTTATCGGAAACGGATATGGTTCGGATTTTGAGAATCGGATCGGATATGATCACGGATATAAACAGATATATATTTTAGCTAGTAATTTATTCTTAGCTAACCCTAAATTTATGTCTCTGGATTAGCTGATGATTCATTGCTCAAGTTCCAGAATTGTAGGTGAGCCTAATAGATGTGAGTAACTAAAACTGAAATGGTCAGAGCCTGCATAAATTTAGTCGCTTGTTTCTCTCTAGAGGTCAACTTTGATTGAAAATTGACAAAATTGTAGCAATTGGATTGGAATAAATCACAGTAATAGGTGAAAGAACCATAAGAATCTGCAGTAACAAAATCTCGGAGGAAAGTTAAGAAAATTTGTACAAGACTAAAAATTTAACATGAAGAAGCTATCTGCACATAACATGACAATTAAATAACTGATCATATACTTCCAATAAAATTTTTAACATGGCCATTTTGGTTTTTAACTCAAATACATCTCACAGAATAATTTTCAAAACATAAGATAAGCAAAAAAGAACATTGAAATGAAGCGAATAACTTCTCGCAGGCATTATATCAAACACCAAATATACAACCAGAAACTAGCCTTGATTAGCCCTCCACATATCAACAAACCCCCTCAACCCCTTCACCATTTTCCCCTTCCACTCGTCGGAATCCAGCCTCGGCCCCGGATCGGATATGGTCACAAATATAAACCCCTCTCCATGACCTTCGCTTCTTCCCCAAACCCCCTCGCCATCTCCATCCCCAACTTCGGTCCAAACCCATCAAGAAACAGTACCTCTAAAACCCCCAAATCCACAACCAAGAAGCCCCAGACCCCCAACAAGAACCATACCCTCTTATCAAATCCCATCATTCGAGTTGTAGACCTCCATGAGGCGGGGAAGACGAACGGCGAATGGCTGGACACGGTCGAAGACGACGGCTGGATCCGACGGCCAGATTCGACGAAGACAACGCATGTACGAGGATCTGACGACGAAGATGGGCCCGGTGAACGAAGAAGATGACGAAGGCGGGTCGGGAGTCTTGAGAAAGCTCTTCGGGAGTTTCAGGACCGTCAGGATCTGACGAATTTGAGTGGAGGGGCGCTGGAAATTGAGTGGAGGAGGGCTGGAGGCGGAATAGGAATGATATCACAAAGCTAGGTTACAGACTTACAGGTTTGGGTTAGTGGTTACAGGTTTGTAATTGTAATTTTGGGACCCAAATCATTATTACATTTGCGGATATCCGTATCCGCAACCTTCATATCCGTTTCCGTATCCGAAAAAAATCCGAAACCATATCCGTATCCGTTACCATATCCGCCCGGTTTTAAAATTAGCTTATTATATCCGCATCCGTTCGGATACGGATGGGGATCGGTTCGGATATATCCGAACCGTTTGGCACCCCTAACGGTGAGGCCTCCCCGCGTGAGACTTGAAGAGGTTGCTGATTCTTTGAGATTGACCACTGTTGTAGCTAAAGCAAGCAAAGCTACGATAAAACTTCCATAGTAACATGGCCAATTTCAAGAATCGAGGAAGGTTTGTGGGGGAAGGAGCAGGGGAAAGAGTGAGAGAAGAGGAGGATTAATGGTAAGGCTGCAGTAGACGTCGACAGGACGCGTGGTCCAAGACACCTTCTTCACAAGAAGAAGAGAGGAGCAGAAGATGACATCTCAATTGATGCAGATGTAAGAATTTAGCAGTTGTGAATTTTATTTGCTTTTTAATTAATTAATCAAGGCTATTGATAGCGGATCGCGGCGCGTCGCGGCGAGGTACCGCTAAGGCTATTGCGCGCTATTACGGCGAAATAGCGGCAAATAGCGCACAGTCAAATAGCGGACAAATTTAAATATATTGATAAGCTTGTTGTATCATGTATGACGAGAATTATAGCTCCTATTGACTACTCTGTTTTGGTTATGTACAGTTACAGGGCATTTACATGTCATAGGCTAATGGCGTGTCCAGATTGGTGTTCTCCAAGAATTAGTAATATTTATTTACAAAGTTCGGTCAAGTGCTAACTTCTAATGCATGAAGGATTATAATCTATATCTATATTTGCTTTATAGCAAGGGAAAGAATACAACATGCCCATCACAGACAAATTATGCACTTCAGCAAGAATCAACAGCCTAACACAAATCAAAAGCCTTGACCCACTTCAAATTAAATTAAATGGATTTACATGCTCATAACTGTTTAGGTGAAATACTAGATAGCTAAGAACTTATTTATATTCTAAACAGACAAACTTCCTCTTCCCATCAAGAAAATAGACAGAACAAGCTTATCGTCAACTAATCAGAAAAATTATAACACACTTTGTCTGTGACAACCGAGCAAATTCAGAAGAGAAAAATCAGAAAATGAAACCTCTTCTTTCTAGAAAGTGTCTCATATAGCAACAAGCCAACAATTAAAATGAAAATGAAGACAGGAAAACTATGAGAACATTGAGAAGGTTTAAAATGAAAGAGAAGACAGGGAAGCTATTTTACCTTTTCCTCTGTTCCAGATCTAGCCAACAGAGATGGAGATGACGCTGGGAGCTTAAGCTGTTGGAGACTTGAGGGAAACTTGTTGGAGACTCGGAGTTCGGAAGTCGTCTCGTCGCTGGGAGCGGAAGTCGCTGGCTGGACTCGGATTTCGGAAGTCGTTGGAAACGCTAGAACGGAAAAAAGGGTTGCATTGCTGGAAACGCTGGCTGGACTCGGAGAGCGGAAGTCGCTGGAACGCTGGAACGGGTGAAGGAGCTCTGAGGAATTAGAGTTGCGTTGATGTGGAGCTCTGAGGAAGACAAAGTCGTCGTGGGAGAAAAAATCGTCGCTGGAACGGAGAAGATCCGCAGGCGGCTAGGGTTCGGGAGTGGGAGAGAAAAAATCGTGTTTTATCTGCTTTTAACAAATTGGGTTTGGGTTCGGGTCGGGTTCAGCGCGAAAAAAATCAGAAAATGAGTTTAGCGGGTTTAGCGGGTTAGCGAGTTTAGCGGATTTTTTCGCTTTTCCCCGCTTTTTTCCCGCTTTTAAGCGCTTTTACGCGCTTTACGAACACAAAGCGGCTTCTCCCGCTTAATTCGACCGCGACACCCCTCCGCGTAGCACTGAGGGGCCGCGACTGCGAAAGGCGCCGCTATAGCCCAGCTATCTGCCGCTTTTTACAACATTGTAATTAATCCTTCTAATAATACTCTATCTGTCTATTGCATAGGTAATACCACAGGATATTGATGAAGACGTCGAGCAACCAAATGAGGCAGTTGAGAAAATAAAATGGCCTCAGCAAGTGATTTACTGGAAGAGCATCGCGTCAATGAACTAAGCATTACGTCGAGAAAACGAGAATAAATTCAAGGGTATGATTGCTGCCGACCGTGTAAAGATAAGTGTTCTTTCTGTGAATGTGGCTAATCTGTCTGCTCAAAATAGAAGACTAAGAGAGGAACTAAGCGAAGCACGATCCAGAACCCTCTCTGTATATAAGGATAAGAGGCCTACATGATTGGTGTCCGGCTCATTAATGAAGCCGTAAACTTGTACAAATTAGATGTGGCTTGTAATTACGTTTACGTGTTATGTTTAAAGATTGATTGTTAAGTATATGGATTTTTTGTTAAGGTTAAGAATTTATTGTTAACTTTACGGATCTAATGTTAAGGTTACAGATTAATTGCTAATGTTAGAGATTGATTGTTAAGTATCTGGGTTAGTTGTTAGGGTTATGTAACTGATGCTATGTTTTTTTTTGACAATGAAGTACCTAAGCTCATTTGTTTACTTTTTGAATCAGACACTCCAGACACCGTGGGTGGCATTGATATACAGTACGAGGGGGGTGTTAATCAATTATTATTTGATAAAGCTAATAAGGAGAGCGAGGACCCTCCAATAAGGAGGGTCTCTCCACAATCATTTTTTTCTGATATCAACAAGGATAGTGAAGATGTTTCGCCAGGGGAAGTACCTCCGCCAGAGAACTATCGCATTGATACGGCTCTTGAAGCAGAAATAAACGAGAGAGAAGGTGTCCCCGCCAGCGAAGGAGCTGCTAACTTGTACAGGTCAGCTTGCTTTTGCACTATATGTTAGAGATTGGTTGTTATGTCTACGTATTGGTTATTAAGTTTTTGATTATTTGTACTCTGAATATTATCAGAAACATGCATGCACTCAACGCGAAGACACTGGAAGGGAAATAACGCCGATGGTTGATGTCCCTTCTATAGGACATGATACGGAGACGCAAACTTGTATAGGTTAGCAATTTTTTTACCACATGTTTAGACATCAGTTGTTAGGGTTACTATGAAATTGTTAAGTTTAGATAGATGTGGCTAAGTTTTCTTAATATTTATACTTCGAATTGATTGTTTGAAAACAGACACTCTAAGAGAGGACACTGGGAGAGAAATAAAGCAATCAGGGATGCCCCTCCACCAGCACCTGACACATCAACTGAGGACGAAGATGTTCCTCTTAGATTTTCAAAGGCTTTGAATAAGAGAAAGAGGGGTGCAAAGGGAGCATGCGAGAAGATGTCCGTTGCTGCACCCCTTAAAGGGAAAAGATGCAGAAGAACGGTGAAGCCTTCCATAGGGGGACAAGGCTATAATAGAAGTGTCTGGGGAGGAGGAAGAGCAGGTGTAGGAAAATATAGCAGAGTTGGCTCCTGCTCGGCTACAAAATGACCCCCACTCTATCTGGAAAAAACACGAGTTCCGCTATGAGTTCAGAAGAAGAAATGTGCAGGAATAAGCTGAACGAGGGGATTCCCTTTCCAGGAGGCTTCATCATCAAGTTTTTGGGTGGTAAGGACACATTTGTACATAATTATAAGGTGTCAGCAGATGTTGTCGCGCTACTGACGGAAGAGGAGAAAAAAACTCAACCATTTTTGCATTTGTAGATGTAACAAGTATTTACCTCATATCACAAGTTTTTATAGCTTCGCTTTTAAGGTTATCAATTAGTTGTTAGGGTTCCTCCTATGTTAATAAGGTTACAGGTTTTATGTTAAGGTTACGAGTTTGATGTTAAGATTACGGGTTTGTTGTTTAGGTTAAGGTTTTTTGTTGTAGTTATTGATTTGTTGTTAAGATTATGTGTTTATTATTAATGTTACGGGTTTGATGTTAAGGTTACGGGTTTGTTGTTATGGTTACGAGTTTTTTGTTATGGTTATTGATTTGTTGTTTAAGTTACAGGTTTTTTGTTATAGTTATTGATTTATTGTTGATGTTACGTGTTTGTTGTTAAGGTTACGGGTTTGATGTTAAGGTTACGGGTTTGTTGTTATGATTACGGGTTTTTTGTTATGATTATTGATTTGTTGTTAAAGTTACGGGTATGTTGTTAAATTTACTGGTTTGTTCTTGTTGTTAATTGTTAGTTGCTAACTATAATTTTTGTTTTGTCCCTGTTTGTAGTTTTATTAAAGCGTACACCGGATCAGCAAGGTCTATTACCCGGCTTGAGATCCTCAATATATTACGCGATGGGCGACTGGATGATGCAGTAAGATTTTCGATTGGTAATTATTGATTAGCATATTTAACAATACTATTATTAATTACTTGTTGTCAACTTATTATAGCTTGTTGATACACTGCTTGATTTAGTTCGTGAAAATCAGAGAGCGTCGTCCAGTATAAAATTTAGGGTGGTCCTTGTTTGGTTTAGTGTAAGTTTATGTCTGGCGTGACGTACTCCTACCTATCAGCATATAATCTATGTTAAAAGGAACCTGATCGGATTAATTCTTTATTACAGCACCAGATACATGTGACGAAACCAGATTACCAAGAACTGTACCATATCTACATCAAACACTTGGTCGATGCAGGGTGTACTAATCTCTTAGTTCCCATTGTCCAAGACGATCATTGGCATCTACTGGAGTTTGATGTCGAAAATATATTGTCAGGCATTACGACTCCTTAAAGGAGAGATCTGGACATTGGGAGCATGTACTCAATATTGTCAAAGCCTTCAACTACATTAAAGCTGACTTCGATGAGAACCAATTACGCAGCGTATTCGACCCAATTAAAGTTTCATGCGAGGAGCAAAAGGGGTCGTAAGTTTACCGGAACCCTTGTTGGAATTTAATGTTGGAAACTGCTTGTTAAGGTTACGAATTTGTTGTTATGTTTTGTTTGAAAACAACAGTGGTCTCAATGGAGGATTGTTTTTGTATGTAGGTATGACTGTGGGTCTACCAGTTCGAAAAAACGATTATCGAAGGTAAAGATGTCCTGCACATCACGCCCGTAGAGCATAACACATGGGTAGTACGTGCGAAGTTAGCAGCATATTTACTGATTGAAGGCAGGAAGAGTAAAGAAGATGTAGGAAAACTTGACGATGATGACGTTGAGATGTAGATTTTTTTGTAAATGATATATTACAATTCTTTGTTAATAACAATATACATGTAAATATTATAAATATAAAGGTTAACATCGCAAGGATAGCTTATGATCTATCTGTCAAGAGTATGGTCTGGTTATCAATCTTATTGATTTATTGTTATATTTCGCGTTGTATTGTTAAGTTTGTGGATTGTTTGTTAAGTTTAGCTCGTGGTTGTCAAAGATTAAAATTAAAACCCAATCCATAACCTCAAACACAAACCTAAGAATTCAACAAACAACAAACCAAAGAACTATAAGTTCAACAACACAACGCAAAATAAGACCAAAGCTTAACTACAAACCCCCAAGGGATAGCCTTAACAACAAACCCATGAGTTCAACAAAACCGTAATCTCATCAACAAACACCAAAGCTTAACAATATACTAACCTTAACAACAAACGTCAAGCCAAAAGGCTAAAACGAAACAGCAACCTCGTAACCCTAACAATCAAGGAACCATAAGCTCAACAACACAACGCAAAACAGTAAACCCAATGCCTAACATCACACACCCAATGGGAAAACCTTAACAGCAAACCCACGAGGTCAACAACAAACACGTAAACTTAACAACCAACCCCTAAGCTTAACATCAAACTCATATCGATGGGACCAGCCTCATTATTTGTCTGCTACTCACCGTCCCGACCTACAATCTAAGTGATGACGAAACCTTCCATCAGACGAAGGTATATGGGAGAGGTGTGACGAAACCTTCCATCAGACGAAAACACCATGCAGTCTTTGAAGTTTGTTTTCGTGGTGATGTCAGCGGAGCAGTACACACATTGACCAATGCCCTCGAACAGTGATTGGAGGAACTCCCGCTCCCAGAGATGATAAGGGAGATTGAAGAGACGGACCCACGTAAACATGAGGTTGGGCAATGTTCTTATCCTGAGATCCTCTCTCCAAAGCCTGAATCTGGCCACGAAGGACCGAAAATTTACAAGACTGAGCTTGATGGCTTGCTCTAGTAGCTCATCAGAAGGGAATTTAACCATGAACCTATTTTCAGATACCCGTTTGATCTCATAGGTCCAATCCCAGACGTTGAAGCGATACCCTAGCATCTCTCTGAGCTCCTCCAAAGATGGCAGGCCCACCTCAAGAGTGAGGAGAGCGAAGGTAGAAAGCTTCTGAATGTTGCTGACGACGTTATCTGACACGGGGAGCAATCGTGGAGAGGTGTTTGCTCTCAGACCATGAGGGCAATCCCGGGAGATATGCCCCGAGCCATGGCAATAGATACACGCGCTATCATCGTGAGACATGATCTTCTGGTTTAGGAAATAAAGGTCGTGTAATTGATAATGATGCTGGGATGGGGAGAGAAGGGTTTTCTCTTGTGCGCAAACCTAACGTAGAGAATGACGGTGATGGGAAGATTGATGGCTGCATCGTATGGTCTTGTCATTGAACAGGCGAAGGGAAGAGGGTAATTGTCGCGTGGTGGCTGGGAATAGCGAGGAGCCAGGTGATAATACTACTTGTCTTGGGAACATAATTTACTATGGAATGCATTTAATACAGAGAAAAATCGAATTTTTCTCTTGATCACCTTGGCAACTAAAAGGCTAAATTTGATAACCATTCCATAAGCTTGACAACAGGACGCTAACATTAGCAACCAATCCATAAGCTTAACAATGCAACGCCATAATTCACAATAAATCGGAAAGCTTGACAACGAGCATATAACCTTGACAGCCAGTCCATAATCTTAACAACAAAACGATAAACTTAACAAGACAATCTTGTATCATGCCACGTCCTTCTTTACAATCATGCTACAACCTTAACAAACAAACAAATAAGCTTATCAACCCCGTGATCTTCTCAGCAATTCCCTAAGCTCAACAACACGATGAGGACTGCTACAACCTTAACAACAAACAAATAAGCTTAACAACTGAGCTAAACCTGACAACAAAGAGCTAAACTTAACTACTATTCCATAAGCTTGACAACAGAACGCTAACCTTAGCAACCAATTCATAAGCTTAACAATACAACGCCAAACTTCACAATAAATCAGAGAGCTTGACAACCAACACATAACCTTGACAGCCAGTCCATAATCTTAACAAAACGATAAACTTAACAAGACAACCTTGTATCATGTCACATCCTTCTTTACAATCATGCTACAACCTTAACAAACAAACAAATAAGCTTATCAACAACCCCGTGATCTTCTCAACAATTCCCTAAGTTCAACAACACGATGAGGACTGCTCTAACCTTAACAACAAACAAATAAACTTAACAATTGAGCTAAACCTGACAACAAAGAGCTAAACTTAGTTATCATTCCATAAGCTTGACAACAGAACGCTAACCTTAGCAACCAATCCATAAGCTTAACAATACAACGCTAAACTTCACAATAAATCGGAGAACTTGACAACCAGCACATAACCTTGACAGTAACAGACAAGCGATATTCTCTCAGACCAAAACTACGGGGTATACATTTACTTTAGCAAATCAAACCGTCGTATACCTTTAATGTCAGGCTGAAACTTTGACAACCAATCCATAAGCTTAACAATAAAACTCCATATGTAATAATAAACACGTAAACTTAACAACCAATCAATAAATGTGACAGCCAGTCCATAATCTTTTTGATAAAACGATAAACTTAACAAAACAACCTTGTATCAAGAAATAATTTTCTTTACAATCATGCTACAACCTTAAAACAAACAAATAAGCTTATCAACAACCCCGTAAACTAAACAACAAATCCTTAAGCTCAACAACGCGATAACAACTGTATGTACAACCATTGTCTCTGCTCTAAGTTTCATAACTGTGGGTGAATATAACTAGCTCTCTTCAATGAGCTTGTACAATAACAAGACAGTTAAGATTCATAAGTGCGTGGAATACAATCAATTCAGTTGGATCAATGCGTGAATCACCTAAGAAGGCATGCATATGCTGGTGGAGATAGTCCTCTGGCTTACGTTAACACTGTATTGGAGATAGTTTTCTAGCTTACGTTTACACTGTATAGCTATACAGTGTTAACGTAAGCCAGAGGACTATCTCCACCAGCATATGCATGCCTTCCCATGTGATTCACGCATGACCCATCTGAATTGATTGTATTCATTACACTTATGAATCATAACTGGGCGTTAATGTACAAACTCTTTGGAGAAAGTCACATACATTCACCCACAACTCATAGAACTAAGAACAAAAACATAAGGGGATAACGTTTTCATCAGCGTGAGGGATATCCAAGATCTTCATCAGTATGCGCAAACCTTATCGCCATGACCTTCATCGGCGTGAGGACTAGCGTTGATCTTCTGGTTAATGGCGAAAGGAGAACTTGAAGGTTTTGGGGAGAGGGTATAAGCCTGGGCTTCACATATAAAGGATAGAGGGTCAACAAAGAGTCGGCGATTGAAAGATCGAGGAAAGATTGCACCGAAAGGATATCTAACCTATCCTGTAGTTAAACAGGCGAAGGGATGGTGATGTTACCGCATGGGATGTAGGGCTAGGTAGGAGTCCAAGTTATATTAACTCTCCTCCTTGGGAACTAGGAGGAACATTGAATGCAGTAGCAGAAAATATACCCCAGTGACCGTGACAACCAAGCGCAAGTGAATAACAATAAGAGACCTAACAGTAAACATAACATTCAATCGATAAACCTAACAACCAAATAGGAACCTTAACAGCCAATCCATGACCTTGACATTTGTAACGATATACTTGACAACAAATCCATGTACATGACAATAAAACGCTAAACTATATAGGCTCGTTACAACGGAGATTTCTTGGATTCTGACTGTATAATAGCATCAACCATTTGAATGATAATAACCTTATCTATTCCCCATTGTCAATACTCTAAGTTCCATAACCTGTGCTTGAATATAAATTGCTTTCACCAAAGAGCTTTCCAGCAGCCTGGTAAGTTCACGGAAAGCTCTTTGGAGAAAACAATTTATATTCAAGCCCATCTGATGGAACTTAGAGAAAATGACAATGGGGAAGATAAAGGTAATAATATTCATAAAAGGTTGATGCTATTATATGGTCAGAACCTAAAAATATTGAAGATGTCTTCATCAGCGTGAGGGCTAACCGTGATCTTCTGATTTATGAGATTGGAGAGAGGAGAGCTTAGGATGATCGAGAAAAAAGTGAGGACAAATAGAGTGACGGTGATGGGAAGATAAAAAAGATGTAAATATGAGGAGAAAGATTATAGGATGGTTTTGTATTAGAACAAGTCGAGGGATGGTGAGATAACTCTATTGCCTTGGGAACTATGAAATGCATTGAATGCAGTCAAATCAAAAATATCTCGATAACCTTAACAGCCAATTACAAGTGAATAATAGTAACCTTAACATTAAAGTGATAAACTTGACAACCAAGTAATAACCTTAACAACCAAACCATAAACTTAACAATTTTAACGTTATACTTGACAATTTTAACAATTGGTGACACTGACAACCAATTACAAGTGGATAACAGTAAACTTAACATTCATTCGATAAATATATCAACCAAGTCAAAACTTCAACAAATAAGTCATAAACTTGACAACCAAATAGTAACCTTAACAGCCAAGCAATGACCTTATCACTTGTAACGATATACAGGACAAAAAATCCATATATATGACAATAAAACGCTAAACTATATAGGCTCGTTACAGGTTGCACGATTGTGACCCTCCACGTTGTATCGAGAGCACTTAACAGGACGGGTGTTCAGCGACCTGTTGTTTATTCGTCTAGTTCATGGTCTGCCACGTCTTTTTTTGGTGAGAGGAGGCTTTAACACTCGCTCTTCTAACGGTACAAAGCGCTTCTCGTAATCTGGGATGAGAAAGATGATCGGTGCATAACTTACTCTAAATACGTCAACAGTCATGTACCAATCATAATATTGATAAATTTCTCGTCTCATCCATGTAATTACAGCGTACGCATGTTTGCAAGGAATGCGGGTGATGTCCCAGAACCTACAAGAACAAGTCTGATTCTTCAAATCTACACGGCAAGTTTTATTGGACTCGACCTCCACAATATCTTCCGTCGAATGTTTAATCGCCAAGCAGCTACCATGCTGAATATTATCACACAGCACCATTTCCGCTTCCGGGCATAAATATCCAGACTATTTCTGACCCACTAGCATCCTTTCATGCATGCGCTCCATTATTTGCTTCCGTATGGTCTCAACAAAAGCTAAGATTCGCAACAATCGTGTATTTCTTAGCCAGGTGTTGAAGGATTCAGCAACGTTTGAAATAACATTGTCATACCTTAATAACAAAACACTAACATTAACAATAAAATCAAAACCTAAACATTAAAGGCCTAACCTTAACAACAAATATTCTAAACTTAACAACAAATATTCTAAACTTAACAACAAAACCCTAGCAGAATAATTCTAACCATAACAATAAAAATCTAACCTTAACAGAAAACTGTTGGCTAACCCTAACCTAAACAACCATAACGGTGCTGTAACAAAATAACGTTGAAACCAAGTTATCTTACCTTATACCAGGAAAATACGCGTTTGCCCATCTCTCCGGGAGTATTCCATTACAATGACGTAAGTCATGTGATCGATCGCTACCAATTCTTTCATGTCATCGTCTCATTTAGAAATTCTGAACTTATAAGACGCAGACTGTAACAGCTCACCCAACGTAGTAGCGACATTTACCTTGTGCTCAAAATCCTTTTTCTTTTTGAAATTCTCGACTAGATGCAGAACACACCTTGAATGGAATGCATCTGGAAAGAATTCCTTAACTACTGCCCTAATACCCTTGTTGGTGTCGGAAATCATTACCAGTCGATGTGAAGATTGGTAAGGATTTTCCCTAGCATACAGTAACGTCTATACTCCTTGTAAGAACAATTTCTAGTTAACCTTATTCTCTTGGTCGCATACGCAATAAGCAAGAGGAAATATTCTCTGGTTGTCGTCATACCCAGTGACACTAAGTAATATGCCTCTGTAACGATCTTTAATAAATATTCCATCCAAAAACAATAGAGGCCTACACCCAGCAATGAACCCTTCAATACAGGCATTATAACTAATGAACAATCGCATGAACCTCTTGTCATCAGCATCAATAACAACACGGCTCCCTGGATTAGTTACATGCATCATGGATTCATACCTGCATGAATATAACAACAAAACAATAGATTTAGCAACGGAGACATAACCATAACAACTGATCTTCAAACTTCACGACCAACACGTATACTTAACGACGAACCAACTTTAACAACTAATACGTATTGTTAGCAACTAAAACGTAAGCAGTAGATTTAGCAACGGATTCATAGCCATAACAACTGATCTTCAAACTTCACAACCAACACATATACTTAACGTCGAACCAATAACTTTAACAACTACTACGTATAGTTAGCAACCAAAACGTAAGAGTGATTTCAGAAGAATAAAAAAGATAAAGACTATCTCAGTGAATCGTAAGCCTCATCATCGTCACCGAATAGGTCTTGTTGAGCTGTCTCCTTACCCCACCATGCTTAACTATAGTTAATCTTGATGCTAAAATTAGAAAGCATGTCGTTTTTTATATCAACTGTACGAAGATCTGGCCTAACCTTCAAAACAGCTTGTATTTGGCTAGTAATGAACTTCCTTGATGCCCTCGAGTTGCCAGCATTTGCTCCATGTTGACCACAAATGTGGGTAGATTCGAAATTCTTTATGAACATGATAGACGAATTTCTGAACGGGGAAGCAAACAACATCCAAGGACAACCATGTGTGTGCTTAAATCGGTAATAAACTCTTATGCGCCTTTGTTCATTATGGTAAAAATCATACTCGAACCGTTTAGTAATTAAATAGTATTAAAGTGCTAATCTAACTTCAGCAGCACTATCAAATTTTTAACCAACTTCACGTATGGAGGTGTGTCACTCAGTTGGGATCTTTGTTTGGTGATTAAACATGTCTTCCAGCAGCATGATCGAGTCGCCGGTGGGGTTGTCATTAGGAATACGCTCAACGTTACAGGTTTGGGTGAACGTGGTATCTGCGCACCGTGAATTTTCTGTCGGTATTGTCCTGAAGTAGTAATAAAAATACATAGCCTCAGCAACGAACTAATAACCTTAACGACAAACTCATAAACGTAACAGCCAACACATATCCTTAACAACTAACCCTTATACTTAAGGACATACTTGTGACCTTAACAACAAACGCATATACTTAACATCAAACACCTTATCATAGCAACCAACTAGTATACGTAACAGCGAACAAATAACCTTAACAACCAGTCCTTAACATAATCTTGACAACCAACTCATTACCTAAGCAATCAATGCATAAGGTTAACAACTAATGACAAAACCTATCAGTAAACTCAAAAGGAAATCTGAAGTGTAATTCTTACGCAGTATATCTAGTGATAATTTTGGAAGGAAATGGGAATCCCCACCCCCAAAAAAAACATTCTAATCACCATTTAATGCCTACAGTCAAACCGCCATGTTTCCGACGTGAGAGGGCGACGAACACAGGCTGTGAAAGGGTATTTTGGGTATTTCGTGAGGGGTTTAAACGAAGTTACGCCTGGGGATTTGTTTTGGGGGCTGGAAGAAAATCGCGGGCGATTTTGGGGGTAAAGCACCCGTTGAAAAAGTCTTGGGGGAGAAGCACGTTTTCTTATATTTTGGGGGCTGGGAGTATTTTTCCCTGGTCTTCAGCATAACAAATCTTATGTTGTTTCTATTAGCATATTGTTCTCGAAAAAGACAGCAACATGAAGCCAATTAATACTCAGAAAATTTTGAAATAACAAAAAAGCCTAGAGGTACTGGACAAAGTTTCTGTAACTTGGATCTTGACTAACACACTTAACTTAGATCCAAAGGTAATTTCATCATAAAATCAAGAGTTGTGATGAAGAAAATTAAAAGAAAAGGGAGAGACAAACAAGAAAGGAGGTATGATTTTGTTTAAAAATGCAACATGAAAGCATACTAATCAGCTGAAAGTTCTTCCTTTATGTGTCCATAACTAACTTAAAAAAGTAAAAGATATTCAATCAAATTATATACTTAATCACCCAAATAACCAAGGTGAAACTTAATGCTGAGTAATAGATAGAGAAAGAGTTGGTGCTGAAAAGTTGATTAGAGTTTTCAACCATTCCGCTATCAACAAAAAATAAAAAAATAAAAAGTAAAAAAATTAAAAATTAAAAAAATATCATTCTTTAAAGTCCTCTAACCAAAAAGAAGAGGAAACAAGATTGAAACTCCTTGCTACAGTTGAAGGTGTAGATAGAACATCAAACTCCAGAACTGGAAATTCCAAGCCGTTCCAAACCAAAGACAGGAGAAGTAGATCTTTAGAACAGCATTAGTAACATTCTACCCCTTTAATATGATACGGAGCATTTTTGGGGTTTCTCATAACCACGTGACCAGTTTTTAAGATCATTTAATGCTTAAAAACTTAGAGCGTTTAAGTTGTTACACACACCTACTTTATCTCCAATTTCGCGCTTAAAGCCTTCGCCAAGCTTTCATTTGGTTTAGCCCCTAGGGGGTTACACCACCTTCTTCAATGAGGCTAGAATCACTAGATTATATTAGTAGGGAGCTACAAAAGTTCATTTGGTTAAGGAACTGCCCACAAACCATTGGTGACAGTGCTTGCTAATCAATATGTAATAACTAAAAGATAGACCATAGGTTTGTACAAAATTCCCAATAAAACAAGGTCACTTCTACCTGCTGGCTCTCAACATGGTTTAGATCAAAGTTCATCCAATGTGAATAAGAGATGGATCCTGGTTGTTCTTTGTTTTCGAATACCCCTTAAGTAATCAGATCAACTCATCCCTTGGATGCATTTTTTCCCACAATCAAATAAGTTTGACAGATCATGTGTGGCCTATAAACGACGTAACTGTGTAGTTGGAAGTTAGCATATTGCCCGGGAAAACAGAAACAAATATGCTACAAACTAATGAAGACAGTGACATTAAAGTCAATCCATAAAGCAGAATATTATATTTCCACATAAATATGATATTCGTGTAATGTATCACCCTAGAGTACTCACAAGAAATAAAATGAATTTTTTATTCAAAAAAGATTTAGCAAAAACATACCATATCAGAAAACTGGAACAGTGACTTTCAACAAGCAAAAAGAGCTAAAATTACATCTTACCTTTCACCCCAGAATGACTGGGGCCTGTGAAATCGCTCAAACACAGGCAGCAAATCCTTTCGCCTTATTTCAACCTCATGTAATGATATCTTTTCGATTTCCACCTCTCCGCCGGTACAATCAATAGCAGATTTCCCAGAATCCCCAGATGGAACCATCACATAGAAACATATCTAAAATTTTAAACCACAGAAGACATGATTAACTTTAAAGGAAGAAATGGCTGCAAGGAAATGAAAACTAAACAGAGAAAACAGGAATACTTTGGATTTTTGCCATATAGGAACCCTTCCTGAGTAAACCTGCACTTCTGCATTTGAGAGGTACAAGTGTGGCCTTCCATTACTCTTTTCACAGTCAGATACATCTATAACTGTCTCAACTTGGGGTCGACTATCAAAGAGAAATTTGGATATATTTTCCTCCCTTTCAGGCCAGTTGGACCTTCTGCAGACATCCCACCATTGAACTGGTTCAGCATTTACATGATCATCATCTTGAAGTTGCAAAAGAGAACCAGGACTGGTTCTTGAGCTGCTATCGGTCAGCTCTGCACCAGTAGATGGTAGAAGTTCGTGTTGAATCAAGTGACCAGATGGAGAGTAGATTAAAAGATGCTCCAACGAATTAGCCTTAGAGTGCACTGTCTGCATACGGTGGTATACAGAATTGTGGAAAACAGCAGCCATAGCACCTGATGGTACAGGCACCTTTCCTGCTGCACTGGCAGCAACATTGCTGACTGTATTTAACCATCCAGAGTTAGAATTTTTTATTCGGCTAACTACAGAAAGTGTCATAGGTGATGGAGGTGGGAGAAACTGTTGATCCATCACATAAGATGAAGCCGACCACCATGGCAATGTAAGAGTTGGGATGAGGGATGGCCCATCACTATAAGTACTTAGTTGCTGAAGACTGGCATCACCGCCAAAAGGAGACAACACAAATATATGGCAGGTACCTCTAGATGAAACAATTGCTATCCACTGACTAAAACTACTAAAACAGATGTCCTGTATCACCTGGAATGTAAAATATTGACAAAAGAAAAAAAATCAACAAAGAGAATTCAAGCTACAAAATTTCAGCTGGATAGAATATATTCGTAGATGCCTTACAGCGGTTGTTAATCCACGATACAGCTTGTAAAGATGAACATGGGATGAAGCCCAATCATAACGTACAGATCCTGAAGCATTCGGTACACAGGTTGGCATAATTCGGAATACATTGATGTTGTGCCCATGCACTGAAGCGGTTACCAAAAGAGTGCCACTAGGATCAAAACATAAAGCAGATATTGGACTGGTATGAGCCCTAAATTGTGAAATGACTTCCTTGGAAACAAAATCTTTAACAACAACCTGAAGAAAATAATTACAAGTAAAACATAAGTCATTTCATTTATTTGGAAATGTACTAAATACATATTAATTCAGCTTTTCACTAATTAAAGAAGTTATCTACTTGAGCATCTCTGTATGCTCATGTTGTAGAGAGGGACTATATTTACAAAATTCTATAATAACAATAACAAAGGAAAGAGTATATGTACAAAATAATTATTTGAAACTAACCATCCCTGCATTATCAGCTTCACTTGGATGGCTTGTTGATGGTACCCTTCCAAACCTCTTACTAGAATTTGATGACAAAGGAGAAGTAGAACCATCAGGCGGACGCTCTTGGCAATACTTTGACAAGGTTCTATATCCCATATCACCAAGATTCAGTATTCCAGCAGCCAAATGCTTACTTGATTCCATTGCATAACGAGCAACTAAACTCCCATTTCCTGGCGATGTTGACGGGCTAACGCCAGGAGATGGTGTCAAGTTCTGTGGACTGAGGCGTCCTGTGTTTGACAACAAAGGATTATTGGAAGCATAAGCTAACCACCTTGGACCAACAGCCATCGGACCATAGCCAATATTGTCCCCAACTGCTCCTTGCAAGGGATATGTCAGCACGCTGAACTTATTTTCAAGAGTATTTGCATCAAAGCAGTAAATCTGCAAATAAAACATCAATCTGTTACTAACATTCAAATGTCTAATATAGGCCACCATGATGCAGTAGTGTTTTATCAAATAAGTGATTCTGGTGCCTACTTGTGCAGCAAGTGCAACAGCGACTATGCGGGGACTGCATCGAACCATATACACAGCAGAGCGGAATCTGAGAACGTGCACATAATTATGAGATTTCAGTGAGTAGAACCGAACAACCGTAGGAGTAGTGATGCAGTTTTCAGGTTGAAGTTCACTAGAATTATCTCTGATCAGTGCACTCAGACGGCCACCTTGGACCATACCCGAGCCGTTGGTGTCATCACCAGCAACAACTAACAGCAAAGGATGTGATGTCCTAAATCCTTCGCTTGTTTCTGACCTAGCCGGAGTGGGTTGCATTTGTAAATATGTAACAGGACCATCACGCTTTGACACCATTTCACAAACATTAGATGAATCCTCAACATCAAGTACTTGGAACCCATTAATGTAACCAAGCAATAGAACATGCTTGAAGGAAGATGGCCCAAGCTCTAGCTTATCAAAACCAGCCCATAATACCTGTTCATGTAATAGCACACCAGTGTAGAATACAATCAAAACTTAATACTACAGCACTTCTAACGAAAGCAGAAAGATGTCTAAAAGATTTAAAACCAACAGTATTCAAACAGATTATATGACATGTAACATCTGCAGAAGCATGAGAAATTAGGTGCTATTTGGAAGGGGGTTAAGTGAGGAGGATTAAGCAGAAGGATTGACTTAGTTAACCCCGCACGAGGGATTAAAAGTAATTTAATTCTGTTCAGATTTGATAGTCAAAATGAAGGGTTTAAGCTTTTTATGTTTTGAAAATAAAGAAGGGTTAAGAAGTTTAGTTGCCATAAATATATTATCCAACCTTCTCGAGCTGATATGTGAACCCCTCTAAATGAGGGGTTAACTAATTCTAACCCTTGTAAAGGGTTTGTTAGCCCTTTGACCAAATTAATCAGTTTGGAGACTTAATGAGGGGCTAAACCCCCTCTAACACTTCTCTTCACCCACTGCCAAACAGGTGCTTAGAGTATAGTTCATTCTGATAGGTGTCCGTGTGTGGTGTGGGTTTTTTTTTTTTTTTTTTTGGGGGGGGGGGGGGGTTGGGGGGGGGGGGGGGCGCAGATGTGACCTTTCTTTCTAATTCATTCATCACTGTGATGAGTTAAGATGTTATTCAAAGCAAGGTGTTGAAATGGAGTCTCGGAATGTCATGAATCTAGAATATACATAATACTGAAAGAAAAGGTTTACGAGACAACTATACATCAGACCATATTCTTTATCTGTTAATATTAGACAATTAAGGAGAAGACATGCAGAAGATGATAATAGCTGTTAACTGAATGAGAAATTTGAGATGGATAATTAAAACTGTCAAAAGATAGGATAAGATGAGTGCATATAAAGAGTTAGCTTGGTTGAGGATAAAAGGATGGAGATTGTTAAGGTGGACACTGTATGCGATAGCAAAGACTAATAGAGGCATCAGTTTAGTTTAGTGTTGAGAGTTAGGGTTGACTTAAATCAATGTTTAGAAAAGCGGAAGCACAAGCGAAATGTTAGACCTTTTAACGAAGTGAAGCGCAATCTTAAAGCGTGAGGCGTAAGCCCCAAGAGTTTAAGTATTTTAATTTTAAATTATATAAAAATTATGAACAAATAATATATAGTAGCATAATGATTTATAAATAGATACATTCATGTCTTGATTAGTAATTAGGAATTACATATGCGAAGTGTAGACGCAAATCTTGGTAAACTAAGCTACATGCATAACATGTATATCTTATTTACGCTCACATTGTCATTTTGAAGATACATGGAGGCATTTTAATGTTAGTAAAAAAAAATCCTTTTACATCATCCTATCTTGTCTAACGCTTGTGCTTCAAAGCTTGTGCTTCAAAGGAGAAGCGCCTTATGAAATGTGAAGCACACAATTTAGCCATGCTTTAAGCGATGAGGCGTGAGCTTTAAGGGATACATAGCTTCTCTTAAGTTTCAAAGCGTTTACCCTTTAAAAAGTTTCGAAACGAGTTACAAAAACGCTTTTTCAAACATTGACATAAATGAATATAAATGAGGCAGATCAAGGAAGATATTTGTCTATTTATGAGCACAGATGGCCCAACTAGATTAATAAAGAAAAGGGATTTATTTTGCCAAAAGATAGTATAATATATGAGTTGTTTCTGCAAGTTCATTACGTTTCACCTAACTTTCATAATTGAACTCATATTTTATGTCCTCATTCTACATGCTCTCTCAAAATTTAGGACAGCACTTCATTCCTCCACTTACCCTTCTAATCACCATTTCCTCTTCTAAAAATGATATGTGAATGAAGGCATTTCCGAGAACCTTTCTGATCACATAGACAGGGAACGTGGGAGAATATAGCAAACTTCAATCAACCTGGAACACGGTACGCTAGCAAATTGGCTTATATACCAGCAATCCGATTTAGAACAATCATTAAAAAAAGCAATAAAAAGCGTACGATAATTGTGACTTGAAAATTCTTTTACCATTATAGATCCTTGAACTTGACTCTTGAATAAAATTGTACATTAAGAAACTTAGATTCCTACATTTAAAAACCGAACATAAAGTGTACTATGTTCCCTAGCATACCATATGTAAAACCCCGTAATTTTGAAAATATTATGAAAAATAATATTAAATGAGTTTTATTATGGTTGATATTGTTCTGGGATGAATGAACATGATTGTAATCAATTTGGGATCGATTAAGTACTTATAAATATATATGTGTGTAAATATGTATGTGCATAAAACATGTCAGTCTGCATCTGTACACTGGTCGGTCGACCGACCCTAGCAATCGGTCGACCGATGGATAGCTGACTGTTTTGGTTTGGTTTTGGGTCGGATCTATTTTGTACATGTATATATACATATATACCCGATTTTTTCCTCTTTTATTCTTCATATCTCACGTTCTGAGTAGAAGCTACCCTCTCAAAACTCTAATTCATCCGTTTGAGTCTTTGGAGAGCTTTGAGAAGAAAAAAGACCAAGAGAGGGCGAGATCGGCTGTTTTCTGTAAGGAGGATCGAGTTCTTCGTGTGTGTGGGAGCTCAGCACGAAAATTTTTAGGCGAGTTTCATCTCTTCCAATCTCATCCCCGTTTTCTTGATTTTTATTGGATTTTAAAACATATTTTATGTGCAAAGATCACCCTTTTTCTTTGTATGACGTAAAAATTTAATCTTTTTGATTTAAAAAATTATGAAACGGATTTCTTTGATTTAGGTTTAAGATTTTAAATAGATCTAACATAGGATTTCGTCAAAATTATTTGTTTTTATGATGATTTTATAAACATAAACATGCTAGGGTTAGTAGATTCACTCAAGTTGATAATTGTGATTTCATGTAGTAAAGTAAACCCTGAATACCCTAAACAATATTTTTATATACATGTTTCTTTTGAAAATTTCAAATTTTGGTAATTGTAGAGAAGAACTCACTTTGATCCATCATCAGGATCGGTCGACTGATCAGAAGAATCGGTCGACCGATTGGTCTGTAGGATTTAGGATTTTTCCCATTGGTCGGTCGATCGACATATGCATTCGGTCGACCGACCAAAGCTGATCTGTGTGTACACGTTTGTCGTTGTCGGTCGACCGATGGGTTATGTCAGTCGATCGATTTGAGCTGTTTTGTATACGTTGATTCTTTCCACGCATGTTTGATCGCAAATTACAAAGTACGAGCCGTACGTCGACACACGTACATGACCATGAGATGCACGTGTTTGTTTTGAGCACGCACGAGCTTTTGGAGGTGCGTAGTCTAATATTTTGAGCTTGTCATTATAAGGAATAGCGTTTGTTTTATTTTACGGTAGTTTTGGATGCTTGAGTGGGGTTAGTTGGTGCACCACAACAAGACTGTGGTTGACTACACTTAGAGTGTGTTAGTTGGTGTATTGCAATGAGACCATAGTAAACTACACTCTGCAGGGTGTTCGAGTAAGGTAGTGAACCACAAAATATTGTGACGAGCCACAGGATATTGTGAGCGTCTATACTCCACACTATTTTTCTTGTAGGGAATCATACAAAATTATAAATTTGCTCCCGTGTTACCTACCTCAAGGGTAGAGTATAAGATTATGATTTGTTATGTACTACGTATCCTTGACGAGATCTTTTACCGAATATTCATTTTTGTTCTTGTGCCAACTACCTGAGGAAAATGTGAGATGTTATGGTACGATTTGTAACGGATGAGGCTTAGTAATGTATTGTTCTTTGTTAATTATTTTATTCATAGGATTTTTGAGTTGATATTAGCGATCCACAATTTGAGATACATGATATATATATATATATATATATAT
>BQKN01060341.1:100001-135268 GCA_022839385.1 Asparagus kiusianus
ATATATATATATATATAGTTATATAATAATCTTCCGACTTTCCTTCCGGGACATAAGCAGATTAGATTGGTTTCCGAATCCCTCTACCGAAATTTAAGCCTTCTTTATGGATGAAGGCGTATCCCATATTCTTCATAAGCTTTCGGGTTGTTGGAGTGAAGTATGAGAATTGTGGATCTCTTTCCTCCTCGGATTCTTCCAAAAGGGTTTGCACCGGGCCGTCACTCTTTCCAAAGATGATGTCTTTTTGGCAATTAACCTTAGCCGGTACTATGAAGACCGCTTGCGAAGATTCGATTTGCTACCGATTTGTCACAAAAGACGACTGGATCGACATGTATAAATTTGATTCGGCATATAACTTGGATAGCAGATCCGCTACCATGCTGGCGCTTGTACCTAGCATGTTAGGATTCAATTCAACACGCAATAATTAAGCTAAATTGTCATTATTATTAAAGATAATTCCACTATCTTCATAGACAGGATCATTTACATCCGGATTTTCAAGACCGATTACGACGGGTTCTATGTTATTAAAAACAAGACCCTGTTCGTACTCAGACTCGGTATCGGCCTCATTACCGCTATCTGGTTCTTCAATCAGTGGTACTTCAAATGGCTCACCATCAAGGTAATGGATAGAATCCGTGAAATAATTCTCCACCCCCTTGAATGGTTGCTTCTCTGCGACCACTGTTTTGACCTCACCATTTTTGCCTATATATTTCATGCATTGGTGCAGAGTTGATGGAACAATCAGAATGTTATGGATTCATGGTCGACCCAATAATAAATTGTAAGATGTCTCTGTATCAATGACGTAGCAAGTGACCTCCGTCCTCAAGTCACCCATCTGGCATTTGAGTTTGATCTTGCCAAGGGGACGAGTATTAGAGGCATTAAAACCATATATGGTGGTTCTCGTCATTGATAAACGATGCAGAGGGACTCCAAGGTGATGAATGAGCCTCAACGGTATGATACTCAAGGCAGAACCAGGATCAATCTGAATTATGTCTACTCGAATAGAGCCGATATACCCTATGAAGTACAACAATCTATCATGTTTTGGGTTTCTCACGTACATATCTTCTTGAGAAAAGGTGATGCACGACATTCTTCTTCGGAAGACTTGACAACATTGAGGGCAAGCTTCTTCCAGCGTTGCTCCAGCTGGGTTTTGTGGAAAGTGAGTGAGGAAAGCTTCATTATCTGCCAATGCTTCACGAAGAGCTTCTCTCGTTGATCAAGATAAACGTAGAAGCTCAAACAAGGTAATCATTGCTGGGATATTGGCTAACTGAGCTAGCACATCAAACCAAAAAGAATCTTTCGAGCTCTCTGGCGCGTCTTTCTTGAGTGCTTTGCTGTAATAAAGTTCCTTCGCTTGAGTTTGCTCTGCTACTTCTTTCCCTGGTTTGGGTGGTGCAGCTGCTGTTTCAGAATATTTCTTCAAATACTCTTTTCCCCCGCATGTTCCTAATATCTGTGTAGGTTACGCAACGAATGTTTGCTGCTCGTTTTCAGAACTGCTAAGTGACGTAGTTTCAACCCCCTCATATGGGACGACTGAAATAGCATTGCAAGATCTTCGCTTGGCTTTAGGCTTCGTTGACTTTGCTAATGTCCACCGCTTGTCCATTAGTAAGTTAGGATGAACTCACATCAATTCACCTTTAGGGGTAGTATAGGGGACCATTCCTTTTTCTTTCTTCTGATGCGGGTCGAAGTTCACTACTCTCGCCTCTGCTTGAGGAATCGGTTTCATGTCGTCTTGTACTTGCACCTCAACGAAATCTCCTAACTGAAGTGAGACCATATTCGCAGATACCTTATTTTGCTTAGCTTGAAAGGTCATCACACATGCGTCTAACAAAGCTTGAATTTTATCTTTCAGGATGTAACAAGCTTTGGTTAGATGATGCACCATCATGTGGTACATGCAAAAGTTAGGATCATCATTCCTTGATACTTATGTGTTCCATTTTACCTCTGGCAATTTGATCTTATTCATCTTGATCAAAGATGTAAGAATAGAAACCACATGTTCATCCTTGAAATCATATTTCTTCTAAAAACGATTGTCGGAAGTATTTCCTTTCTATTTTGTTGAAGACTTCAGGGATGGTGTTGTTTCAACTGCTAGAGTATCCTTCCCTTTCGATTGTTTCTAGGAATTATAATTGCCTTTACCTCCTCCCTTTTTAGGCTAGGATTCTTGAGGTTCTTCGGCATCTATTCTCTTGAGCATGTTTTCCACCTGCTCTCCTTGCCAAACCAAATCTTTCCATGAACGGGGTTCAACAGCACCCATCTTGGACAAAATATTGATAAAAAAAATATTACGACACATCTCCATAAGAGTAGCTTCAGAAACTTGATCGTGTGAATGCAACGATCGATTTCTGAATCTCTTGAGGAAGTCACTGACCTACTTCGTCTTCTTCTGCTTCTCAGACAATAGTATGGCCATAGACACTTCAGTGTCATCATCGAAAAATCGGGCTAAGAAAAGCCTCTCCAAATCCCTCTAACTTTGGATTGACCATGGCTCAAGTCTGCGAAACCACTCGAAAGCCACTCCTTTTAGGGTACTGATGAACAATCGAGTCATAATAGGATCATTACCCACTATATGTCCGGTTTGCACCTAGAAGTAATAAATATGTTAGGTAGGAGAACCCTTGCCGTTAAATTGTACTATGTTGAGCGGTTTGAATTTCGGAGGATACGAGAGTATCTTATTCACTTGAATATGGTCTTGCCACCCCCAGCTCCTTGAAGTTTCCTTGAAGCTTCAATGCATCAAGTTGTTTTTGGAAGTCATCCCACTTTTGGTCTCGTACCTTCGTACGAGGATTGAATTCAGCTTCAGATGGTTCAGAATGAATCTTCATAATATTCTCCTCATCATCTTCATCATCGCCATCTTTGTCGACAGGTGAAGGTCGTCTACGCCTAGATCCCGAGGCTTGGGAATGAACCTTCTTCTTCTTCTTTTCCTTCTCCTCACGGAGTCTCTCCACCATTGCTTCTAGATGTCTGATGGATTCTTGCTGTTGGAGGATGGTTGATTGTTGCTCTTCCATCTTTCTTGTCATATCTTCCTCACTTCCGACCATATGAACACTTACTTGTTTACTTTGATCAGTGTTGGAAGGCTGAGAAGTGGCGATAGCTGAGTTTTCAGGTTCTTCTTCAGCCTCGTCTGTGATACCCGCTAATTGTTGGTAATCGAACGGAATCACTATACCCTTATGAGTACGAGTGTGTTAAAACACCCCTTGTCCTTCAACAAGCATTTCACCTAATCTTGGAGAGTATTCAGGATTAGAAGATTCAGAGGACTCAGCTAAGACTTTGCTTTTCCCCTTGCTGACCATGTTGATCGTCACTTCAATGTGGCGATCCTTAGATGCTTGTTTCTTGGAGCGAAAGCGTCTTCTTCTTGATGATGAGACCATCGACGGCTCAGCTAACCGTTCGAAGACTAAAGACTTATGCGTTGACTCCCCACATGGACATTGGGAAAGTACTATAGAAATGAGCTTCTCACAGCAGCAATGAGATTGCATTTGGCTCATGCTACGCTTGCGCGTGAGATAATCCCGAATGTCACTAGCTGGACAACCCCCAGTTGACTCCGTCATATTGTCTTTACCCGAGTGAGACCCTCTGAATGATAGAGGCTGACGAACTTGGGTAGACTGACGAACTCTGTCATTCATACGATGACATTCGTTGGTAGGGCGAGCTTGACGCTTGTGCCTTCTCAGTTGGTTCTTAACCCGAGGTTCGTTTTCTTTACGAACATCGGTGTGAACTGCTTGTTGAAAATGTTGACCCTCTTTTTGAGGATGAGGTTCGTTGTCTAAGCCTAATCAGGTATGAGGATGAGGTCCGTCTTTTAGACGTTCCTCATTCACTTGACCCTTGTCAGACTTGTTGACCTTAGGCTGATCAACCCTCGGTCGATGATGAAAACCGTCTAGCGAGACCAATGCTCGAGCCTTACGGCGAGCTTAATTCTGATGCTGACGTTGTCGAGTACGTCTCGATAGTGAACCAATAGGAACCTTTGCTTCAGCCGGAGCTGAGCGAGGTTTGTTATCAAAAGCCATAGTTTGTCTGGTAGAAGCTGAAGTTCGGCTAGGTTGCTTGACAACCCATTTCTTAGCCTGTCGGCTAGTTACTAAGCCTCCTCTTTGAGGGGTATGGACTTTTCCTCAATGTTAACTCGAGTTGAATCATCAGAAACCCTTTGGGCCGAAGTCTCATACGAGACTCGACGACACTTACGTGCCTTCGTAGGACTAGACTTACCAGAAGAGAGAAATCCTCATATTTGGACTGGTCAAATTCAATGACCAAAGTCTCTACGTCCGTTCCCACAACGATTTTATCTGATTGCGCTACCACCATCTCATCGGAAAGAATGGTTGCTCCCACTATGGTCGCCATCGTCTGTAGGGTTGAAAAATTGATGTTGGGATTGATTTTCTTGTTTTAAGAAATGGGTTCGATCACTTGGTACGAAACCCTTATAATCACTCACACTCTCTCGATTACAGATGAAGAGAAGATTAATTCAGCTTCTCTTTTGTTTAAGGTAGGTTCTTGGTAGCGAAAGGATGCATCCCTTGATACTTGAGTCGAGATTGCCTCCCGTTGACGATCAGACCAAGATCACTAAAGCTTCTCACATTCGTTGGCCGGCTGGAATCGAGGTTCGAACTCCGGATCCATACGTAGAAACTTCGATCTCTGATGCTTCTTGAAGTCCAAGTTTAAAATCTCCAACCCTTTTCTCTGTAGCCATCCATGGCTATTTATAGGGTTTAAGCATGTAACTGACGTGCTACAATCATGGGTAGAGGGGCGTAACTGCCTCCTCCAAATCAGCGCATGTCGTAACGTGCTCCTGAAGATTAGCTCACGTGGCTGACTAAGTCTTCGGAGCCGTTACAGATAAATCTCACGTGGATGACGAACCTCGTCTTTAATTGAAACGGGGTTCGTCAAGTAAGACGAGCCTCGATACGTAGTAAGGTTCGTCTTACCAAGCAAACTTTGTAGTAAACCAGCTTCTTCTGATGAATCTTATCTTCACTGACTTCGTCTGACAAACCTCGTCTTCACTAACGAACTTCGTCTTCGACAGCTGAATCCAACTATCTAGCAAGTCTTGTAAGTTTCCTTTTGACGAGCATCATCTTCACTAATGAGCTTTACGTTTGGTAATGAGCTTCGAACCTCATGTCCAATGACGAGCTCCAAACCTCGTATCCACTAGTGAACCTTGAACCTCGTATCCAACAACGAGATTCAAGTCTCAAGATCAGTTTCATTCAATAATGAACTTTGTCTTTTGATGTTGAGCTTTGCTGCGTGACGACTCTCGTTCTTGAGGTTGATCTTCACTAAACGACAAGCCACGTCTCTGATTGAGACGAAGTTCGTTTTCCTGACCATCCTTCTCATATTTTGGAATTTTGCATTTTTGAATGCCTATAATATCCACCTTCTTATTGCGGGCTTTGTAAGTATAAAGCCACAACTCAAGTCTACTATAATTGGTGTTATCTTTGTAGGCATCGAAAATTGCCTATAGGTCTCCACGAACAGCTCAAAGCTAAGAGAAGATGATGAACGTCACTATCCAAGTCACAGAAGCTTGATTGATGTCGATGAACGCTTGAAGTGAATCGGCGAACCATGTGAAGCAATGGAGTTTCAGAATAACGATGATACGAATTGATCGGGAGCCCCGCGTCGCTTACAAAAGGCGCAACGCCCCTCGTGTCCCAGTTGACTCCACAATGATCCAATCATCGGAGCTTGTAGATCTCCTCGCCGGCTTTCCAACGCACTTTGAATCACTCAAATCCGAGTTCGGACGAAGAAGTTACGGCGGAAACAAACAATTACACACAACAAAGCGTCTCAGCATGAGTTGAGACACCCCGAGGTGTCTCGGCCCAACCGAGACACCCCAAGGTGTCTCGGCCCAAGTTAAGACACCCAAGGGTGTCTCCAATCCGAATTCCTCCTGTGCCTATAAATTCGAGCCTCAGAGCCTCATTTTTTCAGATCTGGATTTCTCGAGCGTTGGCGAAGCCCTGCCGGATTGAGGACTGAAGATCCACGAATTTCAGAGGGGAGGAGGAGAGATCGGATCGAGTTCATCATCATAAAGAAGAGGAGCTCGTCGGATCTACATCGCCCGTGTTCATCCCTTAAGATTACCCCGTTGTGGTGATCTTAAGAAAAGCAATTATCTCGCTGTTACTGAGATAAGCGCTACGGTTTCTTGATTCCTTCGCGAATCAACGAAGCTCTGCCCGATTTTTTAGCAATCAGATCTGATCGACGGCGGTCCACGGATATCAACATCCCCGTCACAGGCCAAGATCCCACGCAAGCAGCGGGCGATAAACACCCATTGCGTTTGTTTGAAGAGAGTTGTATTTTTTTATTTTTTTTCATTGTGTAAGAAAGTCTTATAAAAAGACTAGTTTTACTTTGAATCTGTAATCGATAAACGTGTAATAGATTCAGCAATGAAAAATCAACTTTCACCGCAAACAAACTGGCGACCACAGTGGGAGCCAACAGCTTCGCTGCCGAAGATGTCGTGCCACAGCCGACGATCAAGATCCCGGTGTTCTAAGAGGTCGAGTACGAATTCGACCAGCAGAAATTTGAAGAGTATATCTCCTCCTCCTCCATATCTGCTCCTCCTCATAAGCGCAGGAAGATCTCCTCCTCCCAGAAGATCCGTCGGTCTCTAGATCTGAAGACCCGAGAAGTCGATCTCCCCGTAGTCGATGCTACGGTTGCACCTTGTGATCCATCAGCATCCAATGAGATCAGATCTGCAGATCTGAACTCCTTCGTGATCAAGGAGCCGACTGCTGAAGGTGCGCCAACTCTATCAAAGAGAGCACGTCAAAGGAAACGCCAACGCCTCGCGCGCCAATTCGCCAAGACTTTGGATCAGGTGGATGGATTCCGTTACCAAGCAGATCTGGAGTTTAGAAAGCGCCAAGTGGCTAATCTATTGCCACGACCAGCATCGGGATCCTCTTCCCGACCTCCGATTAACGAATGGGCTCGTGTCAAACGAACCCACTCTACTCTCGAGGAGCGAATCCAGAAGCGTCGCGCCTTGCTTGCGCATGCACGGACCCTTGTGCGAAAAGCACAGGAAATGCAAAAGGACGAGGCAGTTAAGAGATCGTCGAGATCCAAACAAGTTTGGATGCCAAAAGCCAAATCAGCGCCTAAGGCAAAAGCAGGCGACGTTGCTCTCCGACCTTCGTCAACTCCAGATCCTGCTCCCGCACCTCCGGTGAAACCCTATGACAGCTTGGATCTCCCTAAATCTAGAGTCCCATTGAAGGACCGCATCGGTTATCTACCCGAGGATGGAGGAAAAGTGCCTGTTAAGGAAAGCTTGAGACCGTTGAAAGAGCTTCGAGCAAACATCCAGACTGGGGGTCGTACGCGACCTCCTAACAAATTAATTTCTACAATGGCCCACTTGGCGGTGCGTGCAGAAAACCAGGAGCCCGTTAAGGTTTCACCCTCACAAAGGTGTGATTCCGAGCGTGTGACTCCTGTAGATGCCAACAAGGCGATGTTTACTCAGAGGAAAACACGTCAGACAGAAGAATGCGTTATACCTGAGAATTTATGTAAACAGCCGATAGGTTGCTCTGACCGCAACGTCGATGAGTTGTACTATCGGGCTGGGGGTACGAATAAATCTCGAAAGAGAAGTACCCAGAAAGCGGACTCTCACTATCCGTGTATCAAAATTATCAGGGCAGTATTATCAGCGTGTAGCTGCCCTAAGACCGCTCCATAGAGGGTCTCGGTATTTGAGAGGATCTCCACTGAAGCATCAAAGCCCAAATCAAGGCGTTTTCACAAAAGACGATCGATTGTTCGAGATGACGAACTCCCAGCATTCACCATCAATATGGTCGATAAGGAGAAGTCTCTGATTACTTCTAACCCCGATTTCTCCCCAGGAAAGAGAGTCAATTCGGGGATAGCCCAACTAATGTCTCGGCTTTAATTAGAAGTCGTCGGGCCTGAACAATCCGTAGTCATCGCCAACGTGACTGATAAGAGGAAATCTACCCGACCTTCTTATTCGGACCCCCTCATATCACATCGTTTAACTCGGCTACGTGCAGGGACTACTAGACGTAGAGATTATTTGAGGATGACCAGAAGACTATCCTCGGACGATGAAACGTCAGACGTTTGCTCGGTAGTCGCTTCAGAAGCCACCGTATCCAGCCCCGGACAATCTCATGAGGTGTTTATGATCAACACCGATGAAGTAGCCAAAATGATTGAGGATGCTTTAGCCAAGCAGAAAGAAGCATTCAAGATCGAAGTGGAAATGGCTATGCAGGAGATGAGACAAATGCACGACCAACAAATCTGAGCTTTGTCGAATCAGATCGGTGAATCCAGCCATCGTAACCTTGCTAACTAAGCAGGTAACGATTCAGAGGTGGATGAACGTCCCAATGCTGAGAACCTTCCTTTTGACCAGAACGCTGAGGGTGGTCCCACTAAAGACAACAACACTGGGGGTGGCCGCATTATTCCTCTCGAAAATTGTCCAAAATAGGATATAGATGAGGACGAAAAGATGAAGGACCTCGAGAGCAAAATTAACGCTTTAATGTCTGCTCAAGAGGTAAAGAAGACCGGTATTCCGTGTCCTTACCCGAAAGAGTGGGATTCGATCCCGTATCCGGCGAAGTTCAACCTGATCAACTTCACGCTGTTCGACGGGAAGGGCTCGCCCACTCAGCATCTAATCTACTTTAAGTCCCACTTGGGCACGATTTCTGGCAACGACCCCTTGATGGCGCGGTCATTCGTTGGCACCCTTCGCGGGCCTGCCTTCGATTGGTACCGTCGTCTCAAACCCGGAAGCATCACTAGCTGGAAGGACCTGGAGAGCATGTTCCTTGGTCATTTCTTCGATGATGACGCTGAAGTGTCAATCAGGACACTCTTCGATGAGAAACAGAAAGACGGAGAGTCGGTGGATACCTTCATCAAACGTTTCCGCAATCAGGCAATGAACTGCAAGGATCCCGTCACGGAGGAATTCGTCTTGCAAACCTGTCATAACAACTTGTCCATTAACATCTTGGATGTTATGGGAGTAGAGCCGCTCAATACCTGGAAAGAGTTGAAGGTGCGCGGAGAGCAGGCCGAACGCTTTCTCAGAAGGAGGAAGATCGTAAGAAGCCAACCGATAGCTAACCCTCTGAATCCGAATCTCATTTCCCACGATGAAGGGAAGGCACCTACAACAGTTGTTGATGTTAATCAGACGTCGCAACAGCAACCCTGAAGACAGCAGAAGACTTCGGATCCGAGGCTCCAAAAGAGTACTCATTCAAGGACGAAGATGTTCCAGCCATCTTCAAGACCCTTCTTGAAAACAACAAGATCAAGCTGCCACCTATCACGAATCAGGAAGAAGCTGACAATACTACGGATCCGAAATACTGCGCGTACCACAGGAGTATCATTCATCCCACCAAGGCCTGCTTTACTTTAAAGAATAGCATCCAGACCTTGGTTGAAGCCGGCGTCATAACGCTAGGGTAAGCCAATTAAAAAATGGCAACACTCCGATAAGTATAAGAGTATAAACTGCTTCTTAATACTCCGACAAGTATAAGAGTATAAACTGCTTCTCAATCCTCCGACCGGTATAAGAGGTTAAACTGCTTCCTAATACTCCAATAGGTATATGAGTCTAAACCGTTTCCTGCCGTTAACGGGAAGTTCCTGGAGAATTTTATACGTAATATTCTTAAGGATAACCCGATCATGCAACCGAATGCAATGATAAACCCAGTTTTACGAAGAAGCTGGGGGTGGATGATTCATGTAACGGGAAGTTCCCGGAAGAATACTATATGTAATTTTCTTACGGATAACCCGATCATTACAAACAAAGTGATAAACACTAAACCCCTACTGTGATTTCCGAACACTCTTTTGCTGAGACGAGATCCGATCGCTTCGTTGGATCAATCTTCCCTCATAAAACTCCTATTGGTGTTTGATGACTCACAGTCTTCCATCACAAAATCCCCCACCGATCAGACTAATTGACGGTGGTACCACCAAAAATTCCTTTCGGTTGAATCCACTCAAACTTCCAATGCATCTGTGCACTCAACATTCCTATTGTTAAGTTCGGACATAGTACTTGGAATTTTAATATCCTAATCATTGATGATTGTTAAACCCCTCCGTGTTAAGTATTTGTCACTTAACATCAGGAACCCCTTCTGATTGATTTGTACAAGTCAACACTCCCACTGTGATTTGTACTCCCACTCTCACTGTCTACCTGGTCAAACCTTCCTACAATTAGGACCACAACTAAAATCCCCTCTCGATTCCTCCAATAAACGAGAGGCCCACAAATCGAGCGATCAAACCTTCCTACAGTTAGGATCGTCTCAAACTTCTGCTTGGTCAAACCTTCCTACAGTTAGGGCCAAAACCATAATTCACTCTCGATAAATGAGGAATTCACATTTAGTTCGGTAATCAAACCTTCCGAAAGTTAGGGTTGCTTGAATCTTTCCGATTCTCAGAGTGGAGATCCCACTTCTAGTTTCACCTTTCTGGATTCTGGGGGTGGAGATCCCACCCCGAGTCTCCTTTGCATCTGAAAATAGAATATAAAATTCTTCCTTTTCAGCTTTGGGAGATAGAATATAAAATTCTTCCTCTCCCGCATCGGGTTCTTCTTTGCCCTAAGAGAAGACACCACCTTTTCAACCCTCAAAATCCACGCCTTACATGCGTGGGGAATTTTATCCCGAAGCCTAAGTAGGGATAAGTCAGCACCTAATACGCGTTGCCGATTAGTCCTTAACCGTAAAAAAAGGACAAAAACCCACATATTCGACATTGTGGCAGGTTGTTATTAATAACGCCAGAATCCGTGCTTCACACGTACGGGGAATTTTATCCCGAATCCTAAGTAGGGATAAGTCAATGCCTGACGCGCGTTGCCGATTTAGTCTTTCACCGATTGAAGAAGACATCAGAATTCTAGTCTGGGGAATTTTATCCCGAAGTCTAAGAAGGGATAAGCCAACGCCTAACACGTGTTGCCGGTTAGTCTTTAATCGTAAAAAAGGACAATGTTGGCATTCTTGTTTTGATGATGTTTAACAAACAATTTACTTCTAATGTTGTTTGTCTAGTATTTGTGTTTTCGTATTTATTCTAGGCAAACAACGTGTTGGAGGATGGATGGAATTGTGCTTAAACGAACATATCCAATGGAGGTTGGTGGAATAGTGGTTGAAGCTTATGCATTTCAAAGTTCAAGATCCAAGTTTAGCTTCATCCGCAAATATATCAAATTAAACCTATTGAAGATCAAGATCAAGCTTTGGTATATTTAGTTTAGGTTTTATATTATGTGTGTTAGATACTCTAAGCTCAATATCATATACACACATGTATTTGGTTTCTATGCATATATATAGTTATATATATACATACAAGTGTTTTAGATTTTGATGTTTATATATACATACACGTATTTGGTTTCTAAGCTCAAATATTGTATTCTCAGTTTATAGACTTAACAATCATCATATACATATTTTATCAAGTCTATGTAATCATTGTGCAAAGTTTCAAAACATTGTTTATGTCAAAACATCAAACTTCATGTATATCACTTTTTCATGTTTTGAACACTTTTGCAAAATAATGAGATTTCACAATTGGGAAATGCAAATTGGAAAATTCTTTTTGTAACATGTTCAAAATATCATTTGCAAACATTTCTCAAAGTTTCATCAAGTTTGGAATTGATTTGTTATGTTTAAAGGAATTTATAAATTCACGTTTTCGTTCGTGCACATATTCGTGCATGTTTTATAAAACTGATGAATTTTCACAAATGGGAAGTGATATTTAAAAAATTCTTTCTCTGACATGTTTATCTACATGTTTAGAAACTTTCCTTCAGTTTTTACTATTTTTGGAGTTGATTTACTGTGCCAAATTGATTTTACAAAATCATATATGTCTGCAGTTTTTCAGAAACTGTAAATCTGTGTTCAAACATTTATTTCTCTCAACTGAGAAATGCTTTTTCCGAAATTCTTTCTCTAACATGTCATTCTACATGTCTAGAACCTTCCTACAAAAGTTCATAATTTTTAGAGCTGTTTTACTATTTTTAACTGATTTTATAAAAATGGATATACCTACTACAGTACCGGTGGTCGACCGTGCTACAGTGTCGGTCGACCGGGCTACAGTACCATCGATCGAGCTACAGTGCTGGTCGACCGAGCTACTCTCTGTTCTGTTTTTGTTTTCTGCGGTCGACCGCTCCGGTCGAGCGCCGATCTGCCAGTCTGATTCTAACGGCTATTTTTATAGCCGTTGCAGATTAGTTTTTTGGTCTTTTTCTTGACTTTCTCTTACCTTTGGGGTTTCATATAAATACCCCCTTACCTCAGATTTTATATGTAACTAAGAGAAATGTTTTAAAGATTTTAAAAGGAGTTTAAGCTTGTTTTAAGCTTGTTTAAGGGTTTGGTTTAAAGCTGTTTTGGTTTTTCACAAGTGGAGGAGAACATCTTCTTGTTGTTTGGGCTTCAATCTTCATCTCTCCATCTTGTTACTCAGAGAAGAATCTCTAAACTCATATCTAGCTATTTATACGTTTGATTTACATTTCCATAAGCTAGTATTTGTATTGAGTTTAGTTTGATTTTGATTTCACTCATTGTTTACACGCACCTTTGAGCTTATTGTATTTGCATACATTATATAATTGGGTTGTGGGTTGTGTGACATTGAGTTGAGCCTAATTGAGTTCTCACCTTGTTAGAGAGAACAATCATTTGTCATATTGTGCTTAATTGTGAGGATTCACTTGTAATACACTTGTACACCGAGAGAAGTGTGTGGTGAGAGACGGGGTCGAATCCAAGAGGAGTGGCGTCGATTGACGTGCCTAGGGAGAGGTTGTAACCGAGGAGGAGGACACGGGCTAGGACCAACACTTAGTGTGTGAGGTGTGATTACATAGTGATTGTATTGTGAGGTGTAAACGTTGTTCGGGTGAACGTAGAAAACTCGGTTGTGATAGTGGATATCTCCTCGAGGTGAGAAGCGGGGACGTAGGTCGTGAGGACCGAACCTCGTAAACATATCCTTTGTTTGTGATTGCATTGGCGTACTTGTTTTCATGTTCATATCTTACATCGCCATTGTGTATTGCTTGTTGATCATTTTACCCTATCACATTTGTAGTTAAATTGTTTACCCTTGTGTTAGTTTTATATCCTTGCACATACATTGTCTATATCTCTTTGTTAGGATATATCTTATTGTTTATATATCCTTGCATATACTTCTATCATATAGGATATATCACCTTGTGTATATTGCATATTCTTACACATAACTCTTTGTATATCTATCTTGCAAGAATATATTTATTAATTAGTTTTAATTGGTATTTTAATTGGATTAGATTAGCATAAGACCCTAATCACCCCTCCTCTAGGGTCTAACAATTGGTATCAGAGCTTGGTGCTCTTTGATTTAAGGTCTAACCGCCTTGAGTTAAAGATCCAAGTTATCTTTTTGTGCTAATTTTGTTTTGATTGCATTTGTCTTGCTTGCACTTTTATATAATTATCATGGTCATGAAGCATGCACTTTTGTTAGGCTATGAATCTAATGTTGCTCCTAAATTCATTAATTTTCCCTATGCACAATGGGCTACTAGATTTAAACTTTTCGTGCAATCGAAAAATATTGATTTATGGGGAATTATTGATAATGCTTATATTGCACCCACTTTGGAGAACTCCAAGTGGAATAAAAATGATAAAAGATTATTTACCATGAACAAAGTTGTGTTAGAATATATGCTTAATGCACTTGATTTTTCTCTTTCTAACAAGTTTGTTCATTTTGATAGTGCTTACAATTTATGAAAATACATAGAAGCACATCAAGGGGACTTGGAGGCGATCCAACAAGCTTTGGAGGATCCCGCTTCAAGTTCATTTGGAGCATCATGCACACGTGCACTAGGCGATAGCCCTAGTGAGGTTTGCGAGTTCGAACCCGAAAATGAGTTATCTTGTGATGAACTTGCTTGTGCATCTAAGAAATTATTGCATGCCTACAACAAATTGCATAAAGATTTTAATGATTTAAAATGTAAGCATGATAATTTAGAATCCGATCATGAGAAGCTAGTATCCAAGTTTGATATCATTGCTAAAGAAAATGAAAATCTTAAAGAAAACAATGATATGTTAAACTTGGAAAATGAAAAATTAACCTCATCCATTTCTAGTTTAACTCATGAAAGAGATAATGCCATGTTAGAAGTAAAGAACATACAAAATGATACTGCTTCTTTTATAGATGATTATTTATGTTCTACTTCTAAAGGTGCATATGTGCCTAAAAATGAAGACTTGAATCTTATGAAAAAAATGTATTTCATCTTTAGATTCAACTTTGAAAACATGCATCAATAATCATAAGAAGCTTATGGATATGTGTGCCAAGTTTAAGAAATCATCCACTCATCATGCACACATATATAGCAAAGTTTATAAGTGTTCTATTTGCGGCCGAAAAGGTTATGTATCTAAATTTTGCTATGATGCACACAAACATAAAAATATCAATGCTCCTTATGCATCACATATAGCTTCTTCATCACATGTACACACACATGCACACATTGTTCATCATAAGCATGCTCATGTGTATAGATGTGATCATTGTGATCGTTTTGGTCATTTGGCTGAATATTGTTTTGATTTAAAAAGAAAATCTTCTTTGCCAAATGTTTCTAGTAGACCACATGTTTTTAAATGTGATGTTTGTGGTAGGTTTGGACATCTTGCTAAATTTTGTTTTGATATACAAAAAGCTTCTAAGTTGCAATATGTTCCAAATAGACCATTGTTTAAGAATGTTTCTCATTTGCAAAATAATTTCAAAAGACCATCTATGTTTGCAAATGTTTCTAATGTTTCCCGTGCACGAGCTAATGGTCCACAAAAACAAATGGATCTCTTTCATTGCACGTATTGCGATCGGAAGGGTCATTTGAGCGATTATTTCTTTGACCATGTTAGTGCTCCACATGTGCCTAAGAGGGTTCATAACCCTAGGGCTTTGAGCTTAAATGATAGGGGTAATGTCCCTAAATCTTTTGGTACCAAGAGTTCTTGGGTACCGAAACAAATTTGATTTTTAAACCAAGAATTTTAATGTTTTTATCTTTCTTTTTCTTGGTTTTGAAAATTATGTCTTAAAATCTTGATTATGAAAACAAATTTTAATTGATCAAATCTTTAGTTTTTATGATTATTTGTTTCGATTTTGTTAAGAGGACTACGTTTATATAACCCTCCGGGTTTATTGGGTGTTTATTCCCAAATCATGTTTACCGGATGCTAGAATGATTATATGGGTTAAAACAAGCTTAAGAGCTTGATATATTGTTGCCTCTCTTGAAATTCTTTTGTCAAAGATTTTGTTTTGATTGGTTGTTTTGAATTCATTATACTTCACTTATATGATGATATTTATGTGTTTGTGCATATGGATCATCTATTCGTGGTTTATAATGTATTCTATGAGTGGTTTGATCAAGTTCTTCATTGATCAAACATCATTTTTGGATATAAACTTTGATTTATGATTTCTTTTGATGGATTTGTTTTCATTTGAAAACTTTTTACATGATTCTCATGTTCCTCTTCTTTTGATTTCATAAATCTACTCTTATACATATTTTTATGTTCTTTGATATGAGACACTACTTTTCATATTGATATACTCATATGTGTTCTCATTATCTTTTTGTATGTGAGTTGTGTTTAGCATTTATGCTTGCTCACATATGTTTTGCCTTGATCTTTATTACATATATTTTCTATATGGCATTTTGATAGGGGGAGCAATCCCTATATCTTTCTATGTGTTATACTCACCCATGCTTATTGATAGGGGGAGCTTTCGCTCTCTTAATTCTTTTGTCCCCTTTTTAATGTTGTCAAAGGGGGAGAAATATTGTGAGTATGTTTTTTTTTGTTTATATGCATGATATTTTATCTTGTATATGTTGTATATGTTCATTTCCTTCATGCATATATTCCTTTTTGTAAATTGTTTGCCATCATCAAAAAGGGGGAGATTGTTGGCCTTCTTGTTTTGATGATGTTTAACAAACAATTTACTTCTAATGTTGTTTGTCTAGTATTTGTGTTTTTGTATTTATTCTAGGCAAACAACGTGTTGGAGGATGGATGGAATTGTGCTTAAACGAACATATCCAATGGAGGTTGGTGGAATAGTGGTTGAAGCTTATGCATTTCAAAGTTCAAGATCCAAGTTTAGCTTCATCCGCAAATATATCAAGTTAAACCTATTGAAGATCAAGATCAAGCTTTGGTATATTTAGTTTAGGTTTTATAATATGTGTGTTAGATACTCTAAGCTCAATATCATATACACACATGTATTTGGTTTCTATGCATATATATAGTTATATATATACACATACAAGTGTTTTAGATTTTGATGTTTATATATACATACACATATTTGGTTTCTAAGCTCAAATATTGTATTCTCAGTTTATAGACTTAACAATCATCATATACATATTTTATCAATTCTATGTAATCATTGTGCAAAGTTTCAAAACATTGTTTATATCAAAACATCAAACTTCATGTATATCACTTTTTCATGTTTTGAATACTTTTGCAAAATAATGAGATTTCACAATTGGGAAATGCAAATTGAAAAATTCTTTTTGTAACATGTTCAAAATATCATTTGCAAACATTTTTTAAAGTTTCATCAAGTTTGGAATCGATTTGTTATGTTTAAAGGAATTTATAAATTCACGTTTTCGTTCGTGCACATGTTCGTGCACATGTTCGTGCATGTTTTATAAAACTGATAAATTTTCACAAATGGGAAGTTATATTTGAAAAATTCTTTCTCTGACATGTTTATCTACATGTTTAAAAAATTTCCTCTAGTTTTTACTATTTTTGGAGTTGATTTACTGTGCCAAATTAATTTTACAAAATCATATATGTCTGCAGTTTTTTAGAAACTGTAAATCTGTGTTCAAACATTTATTTCTCTCAACTGATAAATGCTTTTTCAGAAATTCTTTCTCTAACATGTCATTCTATATGTCTAGAACCTTCCCACAAAATTTCATAATTTTTAGAACTGTTTTACTATTTTTAACTGATTTTATAAAACCGGATATACCTACTACAGTACCGGCGGTCGACCGTGCTACAGTGTCGGTCGACCGTGCTACAGTGCCGGTCGACCAAGCTACTCTCTGTTCTGTTTTTGTTTTCTGCGGTTGACCGCTCTGGTCGACCGCCGATCTGCCAGTCTGATTCCAACGGCTATTTTTATAGCCGTTGCAGATTAGTTTTTTGGTCTTTTTCTTGACTTTCTCTTACCTTTGGGGTTTCATATAAATACCCCCTTACCTCAGATTTTATATGTAACTAAGAGAAAGGTTTTAAAGATTTTAAAAGGAGTTTAAGCTTGTTTTAAGCTTGTTTAAGGGTTTGGTTTAAAGCTGTTTTGGTTTTTTACAAGTGGAGGAGAACATCTTCTTGTTGTTTGGGCTTCAATCTTCATCTCTCCATCTTGTTACTCAGAGAAGAATCTCTAAACTCATATCTAGCTATTTATACGTTTGATTTACATTTCCATAAGCTAGTATTTGTATTGAGTTTAGTTTGATTTTGATTTCACTCATTGTTTACACACACCTTTGAGCTTATTGTATTTGCATACATTATATAATTGGGTTGTGGGTTGTGTGACATTGAGTTAAGCCTAATTGAGTTCTCACATTGTTAGAGAGAACAATCATTTGTCATATTGTGCTTAATTGTGAGGATTCACTTGTAATACACTTGTACACCGAGAGAAGTGTGTGGTGAGAGACGGGGTCGAATCCAAGAGGAGTGGCGTCGGTTGATGTGCCTAGGGAGAGGTTGTAACCGAGCACTTGAGGAGGAGGACACGGGCTAGGACCAACACTTAGTGTGTGAGGTGTTATTACATAGTGATTGTATTGTGAGGTGTAAACGTTGTTCGGGTGAACGTAGAAAACCCGGTTGTGATAGTGGAGATCTCCTCGAGGTGAGGAGCGGGGACGTAGGTCGTGAGGACCGAACCTCGTAAACATATCCTTTGTTTGTGATTGCATTGGCGCACTTGTTTTCATGTTTATATCTTACATCGCCATTGTGTATTGCTTGTTGATCATTTTACCCTATCATATTTGTAGTTAAATTGTTTACCCTTGTGTTAGTTTTATATCCTTACACATACATTGTCTATATCTCTTTGTTAGGATATATCTTATTGTTTATATATCCTTGCATATACTTCTATCATATAGGATATATCACCTTGTGTATATTGCATATTCTTGCACATAACTCTTTGTATATCTATCTTGCAAGAATATATTTATTAATTAGTTTTAATTGGCATTTTAATCGGATTAGATTAGCATAAGACCCTAATCACCCCCCCTCTAGGGTCTAACAGACAAAGGCCCACATATTCGACATTATGGCAGGTTGTTATTCATAACACCAAAATCCATGCTTCACACGCATGGGGAATTTTATCCCGAATCCTAAGTATGGATAAGTCAACGCCTAACACGCGTTGCTGGTTTAGTCTTTCACCGATTGAAGAAGACACCAGAATTCCAGTCTGGGGACTTTTATCCTAAATCCTAAGTAAGGATGAGTCAGCGCCTAACACGCGTTGCCGGATAGTCTATTCCCGTGACAAAGACAAAGTCTACGTATTCAATATCGTAGCATCAAGTCTAAGGGAATTCATTCCTTCAGCACAACATCACATGCGGAACGGACTTAAAACAATCCGCATGTAAGCCCGATTCAAACGATAATCGGTAAGAGCACGTCAAATCCGTTAAAGGCTGAGGATTTGCCAAAAATCCTAAGTCAACGTCTGATACACGTCGTTGTTTAGTCTTTTCACAGGAGAAAGATGAAGTCTACGTATTCAATATCGTAGCACTAAGAGGGTTAACTCTTTTAGCTTAACGTCACATGCGGAACGGACTTAAACAATCCGCGTGCTAGTCCGACTCAAACGGTAGTCGGTAAAGGCACGTCAAACCAGTTGATGGCTGAGAATTTGTCAAAAATTCTATAAATACGAGTCACTGACGCATCAACTTTATTAGTTGGTCTCGTGACTTGAGCATCCAACAACTTCGGGATAAGATCTAAGATCCATATCTGCAGACGAAACAACTTTAATAGTTGGTCCTACAGCCCCAAAATTTGAGACAGCCACGCTCCAATACCTTAAGAGCTTAAACTATGTATACTCCAACAAACACACGAGTATAAACTGTGTTAATGGCGATCCGAAACCCTAGGTCAACGCCGGTCAACGCGTAACCCTAGGTCAACGCCAGTCAACGCGTTGCGATGAAAAAGTCAACATCGGGCGATCCGAAACCCTAGGTCAACGTCGGTCAACGCGTAACCTTAGGTCAACGTCGGTCAACGCGTTGTGACAAAAGTCAATGTACGGCAGTCTGGAACCCTAATTCAGCACGACGTGACAGGAAGAGTCAATTCTAAGTCAACTCAACGACACGAGCCAAACTCAACTCATCAGTTTTAGATTCGAGACTTCGACGACGGCCAGACGATAAACGTAGCGCCGGAAGAACTTCAGCTATTCATCAAAACGTCGAATAGACTGAAAATCAAAGGAGTCAAGAATTGAAGCTAACTACAGGTTCTTTACGCTGACTGAAGTATGGACCAATCACATCCAAAGTATTCCAGCCTCTTCTATAATAGAAACGAGGCTGGAACGCTTTGGAGGGGGTATCTGTAGGCATCGAAAATTACCTATAGGTCTCCACGAACAGCTCAAAGCTAAGAGAAGATGATGAACGTCACTATCCAAGTCACAAAAGCTTGATTGACGTCGACGAACGCTTGAAGTGAATCGGCGAACTATGTGAAGCAACGGAGTTTCAGAATAACGAGGATACGAATTGATCGGGAGCCCCGCGTCGCTTACAAAAGGCGCAACGCCCCTCGTGTCCCAGTTGACTCCACAATGATCCAATCATCGGAGCTTGTAGATCTCCTCGCCAGCTTTCCAACGCACTTTGAATCACTCAAATCCGAGTTCGGACGAAGAAGTTACGGTGGAAACGAACAATTACACACAACAAAGCGTCTCAGCATGAGTTGAGACACCCCGAGGTGTCTCGGCCCAAGCCGAGACACCCAAGGGTATCTCGGCCCAAGTTGAGACACCCAAGGGTGTCTTCAACCCGAATTCCTCCCTGCCTATAAATACGAGCCTCAGAGCCTCATTTTTCAGATCTGGATTTCTCGAGCGTTGGCGAAGCCCTGCCAGATTGAGGACTAAAGATCTACGAATTTCAGAGGGGAGGAGGAGAGATCGGATTGAGTTCGTCGTTATAAAGAAGAGGAGCTCGTCGGATCTATGTTGCTCGTGTTCATCCCTTAAGATTACCCCATTGTGGTGATCTTAAGAAGAGCAATTATCTCGCTGTTGCCGAGATAAGCGCTACGGTTTCTTGATTCTTTCGCGAATCAACGAAGCTCTGCGTAATTTTTCAGCAATCAGATCGGATCGACGGTGGTCCACGGATATCAACATCCCCGTCACAGGCCAAGATCCCACGCAAGCAGCAGGCTATAAACACCCGTTGCGTTTGTTTGAAGAGAGTTGTATTTTTTTATTTTTTTCGTTGTGTAAGAAAGTCTTATAAAAAGACTAGTTTTACTTTGAATATGTAATCGATAAACGTGTAATAGATTCAGCAATGAAGAAATCAACTTTCACCACAAATAATCTTTGTCTTAAATATGCTATTAGCGTATATGTACGTTGGTGAGTTTTAATTAGGTCTAATTGTGTAAATTATAGTTGCGGGCTTTGTAAGTATAAAGCCACAACTCAAGTATACTATAATTGGTGTTATCTTTGTCTTAAATGTGCTATTAGCGTATATGTACATTGGTGAGTTTTAGTTAGTTCTAATTGTGTAAATTATAGAGTAGGTTTTTTAAGATCATACCTCTTTTGAATGTTGTAATACTTACATAATATCGCTAAGTTAAATTTTTATTGTATTTGTAAAGAGCCTTAGTGAAGATGATTTTGTCTTGATAGCTTGTTTTGAATGAGCATTGCATATTAACTTAAATATATAATTTTTGTTGTTTATTGTATGGATATTTGTTTGGTTTACTTACCATTCTCTTCTTTATTTAGTTAGTTGAATCTTTGGGTTGACACACACACACACACACACACACACACACACACACACTTGACGCAAAATTGCGATGACATGCACATCTTCCCAGCAAATTTGAGATGGATATAAGGTGAACCTTATGTTTAGTGGCTTTTAATAAAAAAATTTGTAATGAAATATATTACCTTCATATTTAGAGATCATGAAATCCGATAATGTTATTATGGGTTATCTTTGATCATGTCATAAATAATTGATCCTTTTTTCATACCCATGTTCTTAAATAAAGTTACACGTAGAGACATGCTACTATATAGTAAAAGAAAAAATATCGATTTTAATTTTTTTTCTTAAGCTATAATAAATAAGTGTCCTGTGTATATATTTTATCCACTATATTGATTCCCCACCTTTTGCCTGGCTTGTTAAGTAAGTATTATGTGAATACATTTTGTCAATTATAGTAATTTTCCTCTTCTTGTCTAATTTGTTTTATCTTGTAATATAGTTGATCAATAGCTTCACGTTGCTATTGCAAGGTCATATGTATTTAATTATATAATAAGTTTATGACTCCTTTAGTGTTTGAAGAATAAAATATAAACTTTTATAAGATTAATTAATATTTCTTGTATCTTCTATGAAAAATACTTCTTGATTGGAAAAAGTTGTTTAATATGTTCTTCAATGGGAAATCAGTTGGTGCTTCTTTGATAGATATGTCTCTTGTTAATATCAATTCAAGTGACCCATGTAAGTTTATGAATTTTGGGTTAATTTCATTCACTTTTTCATTTAAAATGAAAACAACTAGATCCTTTTAAAGAATATCTCTGAACTTTTTAATAGTTTCTCCATACGTAACACATTATATTTTTTTTACCCTGTGAATATTACTAAAATCAGAGAATATTTTTTTAACCTATGAATATTACTAACATCAAAGAATATTTTTATAAAATATAATTAATTAATACTAAGCTATTATATTACTGTATTTTATCATTTTAATTGATTTAGTTTTCTATCAATTAATACTACCTCTGTATTTTTAATATTCCAACTTATGAGTAAATTATATGCAATTACTTTTACTTAGACAATGATATTAAATTTTATTCTATCAATATATTTTTCAAATTTCATGATTTTTTTGTAATTTTGAACTTTTGGGGATGTTTCTATAATTTTTAAAATTAAGGGTATTAATTGCAAATTTTAAATTTTAGGGGGCTACTACTAATTTCTAGATTTTATGTTCATTGTTTTAAGTTTTGAAAAGTTAATATGTTTTGTGTAATTTTGAACTATTGAGGGTGTTTTGAGCATTTTGAAAGTTTTTAGTTTTTTGACAGTAATTCATGTATTATAGTATAATAGCTACTTATTATTTTTTTACCTTTTTATTATCATTTAAACTCATTGGGTGTTTTCATGGTATTATCTTTCTCTATTATACCTGAGGTTTAATTGATGCGACAAAGAGCTTTTTATGGTGGGGAAATGGGAATCTATGTTCAAGTTCGATGGTAATCTCTAGAATTCATCTATGTTATTCGCAAGTTTTGAGGGAGTTTTTTATAATTTAAACTTTTGAGGGTGTTTCTATAATTTTTAAAATATTGATGGTGATAATTATAAATTTTAAATTCTTCGGAGGATACAATTAATTTTCAAATTTCAAATTTATTATTTTAAGTTTTGATATGTGATGGTGTTTGTAATTTTAAATATTTGAGAGTATTTTATACAAATTTTAAAACTTTTTAGGTTTTTTGTTATTGTTGTAATATTTCATGTAATTTTATCTTATTTTTTTAAATTATTAAGCTATAGGTAATTCACGCGGGATTAAGATAGGATATAATTATGATTATGATAGATTAAAATTTAAATAAAATATCTAAAAAAGTAAAGGGTAATATTGACCAAGAAAAGATTTTTCTAAACTCATGTTTTAAAGGAAGTATGATATATATATATATATATATATATATATATATATATATATATATATAACCAATAACTTTTCGATATTAGTTCCTTACATTTTCATATTTTGAAAATAGTCTCTCGAACCATTACAACTTCTATTAGGTCTCGTGATTCTTAATTTAGAAATCTTTCAAACCATTACAATTGCTATTAGGTCTCGTGATTCTTAAGTTTTTTCTAAATTATTCCTCTCAATAAGAGGAGAAATAACAATTGGAGGGTGTTAGTCTAAGTGTGTAGACCCAAAAATGGAATAAAAAGACGAAAAAAACAGTCTAGTCGTTGGCCGGTCGACCGAAGGAGGAGGTCCGGTAGACCGCAATGACTGCATGAAACTGAGCAGAAACAGCCTCTTTGGCCGGTCGACTGTGACAACTAGCCCGGTCGATCGTGAACGTGCACCATGTAGGGTGCAGAATCAATGCTCTGGCCGATCGACGGCAGGACCAAGCCCGATCGACCGTGACGGGACTTTTCTGTTTCCTAATATGTTTTGTATTCTGTTTAGGCTGGGATTCCTATATATACCTAAACGATTTTAGGGTTTTATGTGCATAAAAAAGAGAGTTTTTGAGAGGATTCTTCAGAGAGATTAAACCCTAGTTTGTGAGCTTATAATCTTTCTTCAAATTAATCAAAGACTTGTGTGGTGTGGCTCTCGAGGACGTAGGCACGTTGCCGAACATCATTAAATCTGGTGTGTTCTTTCTTGTTTACTTTTCTGTAAGTTTTATCTTTTATTTGTGGTGATTTTTCTACTTTCTTACTCTCAAACACAAGGTCCGGAAGGACACATATTCGATTCGATTGTTTTGAATACCCAACAAAGGGATTATCAAGTAAAATCTATTCTTATGAAATATTACATCCCCCCATTTCATAAATTATTTCAAATAATCCCTCCAAATGTTATTTCTATTCTTGATCAGAAAGACTAATTTGTAAATAACTTAGAATTGGTTGATCTAATAGTAATTTCAATATTATATTTGAAATAGCTTACGATTTGTGGGGCCAGATAGCAATTCATTGAACTGTTGGACTAATTTTAAAAAGTAAAATGTTGGATTAAATCTAATTATGGGCATATATGTTATATTAGTGTATAATTTTATCCTTAAGGTTAACCTGCATAAAGTGATCAATAAATTTGGGTTAATGGATATTTAAATAAATCATGGGCTAAATGTGCGGATACCAGGTTGTAATTATAATTTGATGATGAGCCAAATTATAAAAATATAACAACTAGAAATAAGGGGCTATGGTCCCTAATCTAGGGTGACATTCTCTAGTCTCTTAATCCACATCTAAAGAGATTCTAAAGGAGAGACCCTCAAGATTAGAAGATCAAACCCTAATTCAGATTCGTGCAAATTCTTCATGGATTCAGGTATTGCTTCCACTCACTATTGGGTTTATTCTCTTTAAATTAATCATGGTTTTATGGATTATATCTCAGTTTTAGATCTAACAAGTGGTATCAGAGCCACCGTGTTTAATTCTTTGAGATTTATGGTTAAGATTAAGAATTTGGGGTTTTTTATCTTAATTTGGCTTGATTAAGATCGGTTGCACGTTTGGATCTGTGCAAATATGATCTGTAGGATGAAAATTTTCAATTTGTTTTATTTTTCTGTTTTGCTTTGGACTATACTACGCATGAACAATATTAAAAAAACATTTTTTGGTTTGATTTTCTCTTTCGGCTGTTGAATCTGGATCAAACTCTTGATCCAAATTGTGAGAAAATCATCAATTTCATGAATTAGGGACCAACTCATTGATCAAAATTGTGTGGAATCAAGTTCATAATTATCAAAATTTGAAATTTGGATTAAGTCATTGTTCACTTAACTCCTCACTGACGTTGTTTGTTGGCGGCCCCGCTGTCAAAGGAAGACAGCGGCGGCGGTGTTGGCATCAGGAAGCCCTAGGGTTTCAAAACCCTAGGGTGCAGAAGCTTAAGCGGCGACGGTTCAGAACGAAACCTTAAAGGGGTATTCGTGCAGGAAATTGTGTGTGAAAACATGCAGAAAATTAGGCAAAAAGGAGGAAGTTACCTCAATTTTAGGCGAGCTTTAGGGCTTGAAAGTTTCAGCAAACTTCGGTTCGATCTTAAACGAACCCTGCGTTCGTTCTCAAGTTGAACCCCACGTTCATTCTCAGGAAAGCCTCATGCTTAGTCAAACGAACCCCACGTTCGTTCTCAAACGAACCCTGCGTTCGTTCTCAGGTGAGCCTTGTGCTCAATTCAAACGAACCTTGTGTTCGTTCTCAAACGAACATCGCATTCGTTCTTAAACGAACATCGCGTTCGTTCTTTGTGGTTTTTTATTTTTTTCGTCGGGTGAAAGAAAGCTTTGCCCGTAGCTTTCTCATTTGAGTTAGGGCACAAGTTTCAAACTCACTTAAGATGTTTACCTGGGTTGAGTTATCACAGACCCATGTAAGATGTTTTTTTCAGTGCCTTTTTCTTTGTAGGCCTATAAAACATTTGTTTGGGTCTTTAATGCGGTGCTGGAAAAGTCAGTAAGGCTATGTGATTTCAACCAACTAAAGCCAATTTAATTATTGGGTTGAGAGATAACAGTCCAAGCCCACTTAAAGCCATTCAGTTATGGGCCTAAAATTCTTTAAGAATGGTTTAATTGGATATACCAATTAAAACATATTTTGGTGGGCCTTATTAAGTTATGGGCCCCATTTTTAGTGTGTTTAATTTAATTAATTAAGCTATGAGGCCCTTAATTAAGTTTTTTGGAAATTCAGTTAATTTGAATTAAATTATTTAATTTGAATTAAATTTGGTAGTTAATCAATTATTTAATTCAAATAATATGACACTAAGGTATTAAAGTTGTCTCTCATTCTAAATGATTAATTGAAACAAGAACTTACCAAAGTAACATCTCTTGTGTAGATTGTTCATAATGGATGTTAGATGTTTGTGTGTATATTTTAGTGTAAATATTTAATCGGCCCAAAGGAAGATTAATATTTATTTAGATTGTATACATATCTATGATGATAAACGTGTGGTAATGATAAGGTTTACATGTGAATAATAAATCGATCCAAAGATAGTTTCATTATTTGACATGAGTTCTTATCACTGTTTGATCATTGCAACAAGATATCACTTACAAATTAATATTACTGTCCAAAGACTTGATATTAATGTTGTGTCATATATCTTAAGATGAGATTTTTCATTATTTGAATTTTATTAATTACTAATTAGAGTTAATAATGTGAGTATCTTTTATTTATTTCAGCTAATGTATCTGATGCAACAATTTATGCTAACATCAACTCAATTTTCATGCTCAATAGGACTAATTTCAAGGTTTGGAAAGAGAACATATTAATTATTCTTGGCTGCATGGATCTAGACTTTGCATTAAGAATTGAACAACCCCAACCTCTTAATACAGATAGCACTCCTGATGCAAAGAAGGAGTATGAGAAATGGGAGCGTTCAAATCGTATGAGTCTCATGATCATTAAGCGCGGTGTTTCGGAAGTCTTCAAGGGCATAGAATCCGAAGGGATTACTAAGGCTAAAGATTTCTTTGTTGAAATTGAGAAATATTTTGCGAAAAACGATAAGGTAGAAACAAGCACGCTTTTAGCTCGCTTGATTTCGATAAATTATAAGGGCAAAGGAAATACCAGAGAGTACATTATGGAAATGTCTCATATTACTTCAAAACTTAAGGCACTCGAACTCGATCTCTGTGATGAGTTACTGGTGCATCTAGTTTTGTTATCTCTTCCTGCACAATACAATCAGTTTAAGGTCAGTTATAACTGTCAAAAGGAGAAATGAACTCTGAATGAGCTTATTTCATACTGTGTGCAAGAAGAAGACATGTTGAAGCAAGATAAGGCTAAAAGTACTCATTTGGCCTATGCCTCTAAGGATAAGGGCAAGAAAAGGAAGAATGATAATAATGCTGCTAAGGGTCCTGTTTAGAAGAAACAACAAAAGGATGGTCAGGGTTGTTTCTTCTGCAATAAGTCTGGATATGTAAAGAAGGATTGTACCAAATATCACGCCTAACGTGCTAACAAGGGTACGTTTCTTACTTTGGTCGATCTATTCTGAGGTTAATTTAGGTTCAGTACCTAGAAGCACTTGGTGGTTAGACTCTGGTGATACTACTCACATAAGTGTTTCTATATAGGATTGCCTGAGCTACCAAAAACCAAGTGATGTTGAAAGACACATCTTTGTGGACGATGGACAATCCGTAGATGTGGAAGTAATTGGGCACTTTAGGTTGTTGTTAGGAACTGGTTCATATTTGGATTTAAAAGATACTTTTGTAGTACCATCTTTTATACGGAATTTGATTTTAGTTTCTATATTGGACAAATCAGGTTATTCTTATTCATTTGGAAACAATCAATTCAGTTTATCTTCTAATTCAATTGTTCCAGGAACTGGTTACTTGAGTACTTATGAAAACCTATATTTGCTTGATACAGTTGCTTCATATAATGAATCCTTGCATATGGAATCACGTGATACTAAGCGTAAATTAAATAAGGAAAATTCGGTGGCATTATGACATAAACACTTGGGTCATATCTCAAAAGATAGAATTGAGCGTCTTGTGTCTGATGGCATTTTGGATTCTCTTATTTTTTCGGATTTTGATGTTTGTGTTGAATATATCAAGGGAAAACAGACTAAAGTTAAGAGATTAGGTGCCAACAGATCTTCGGATATCTTAGAATTAACACATACGGATATTTTTAGGCCATTCCCTACGGCATCTTGGAATGGTCAATAATATTTTATATCATTCATAGACGATTACTCATGTTATGGGTACCTATATCTCATTCATGTGAAATCTGAGTCTTTGGACATGTTCAACGCTTTTAAAGCTGAAGTTGAGAATCAACTCAACAAAAGGATTAAAACCGTTAGATCTGATCCTGCTGGTGCGTACTACAACAGATATGATGGTTCAGGTGAACAACGTTCAGGACCATTTGCTAGATACCTAGAGGAATATGGTATCGTCCTACAGTACACCATATCGAGTTCATCTAGCATGAATGGTGTAGCAAAAAGATGAAACAAGACTCTTAAAGATATGATAAGAAGTAGGATTGCTCATTCTTCTTTACTAGAGTCACTCTGGGGAGAAGTACTTAAGATAACAACTTACATTCTGAACAGAGTACCAAGTAAAGCAGGTGCTAAAACACCTTATGAGCTTTGGACTAGTCAAAAGCCTAGTTTAAAGCACTTACATATTTGGGGATGTCCAGCTGAGGTAAGATCTTATAGGCCAAATAAAAAAAAATTGGACTCCAAAATAGTTAGCACTACTTTATTGGGTATTTTGAACGCTTTAGGGACTATAAGTTTTATGATCCCACACTTAGGAATATTTTTGAGACGGGAACAACAATATTCTTTGAGGATGTTGAGTTTGAGGGAAGAAATAAGGTCAGAGACATTGCTTTTGAAAAGGAAGTAGCTTCAAATCCAATCTATACAGTTACTCTTGACAATATTCATGTTCATATACCTGTTATTGATCAAGAAGTAAATCCGGAACCTTAAGAAGATAATGTTGAACAACTCCGTGTTCCAGAAGAACAAAATCAACAACTTCAAGAACCAGTGCCAATACGGAGATCCACGAGAGAAAAGAGAAATGCTATTTCGGACGATTATATTGTATTTCTCCAAGAACATGAGAAAAATAATGGAATGATGAAAGATGATCCTATCAACCTCCTTCAAATCATGAAAAGTTCTAACTCTCAAAAGTGGATTAATATTATGAATGAAGAGTACAAGTCTATACAAGATAATAAAGTTTGGGAACTTGTCTCATTGCCAGAAGGTGCAAAACCAATTAGTTGTAAATGAATATTTAAAACCAAGCGTGATGCAAATGATAATGTGGAGAGGGATAAGACACGTCTTGTAGCTAAAGACTATACTCAAAAGGAAGTCATTGATTATACATAGACTTTCTCTCCGATTTCATCAAAAGACTCCTTTAGAACAATCATGACACCTATTGCTCATTATGATCTTGAGTTACATCAGATGGATATTAAGATTGCGTTTCTCAATGGAGACATTGATGAAATGATCTATATGGTGCAACAAGAAAACTTTGTGTTAGGAGACCCAAAGAATATGGTTTGCAAATTAAGAAAATCCATCTATGGACTCAAGCAAGCTCCTCGTCAATGGTATCATAAGTTTTAACAAATAATTATCTCGTTCGGTTTTGAGATGAATGTTGTTGATGGCTGTGTATATCACAAGTTCAGTGGGAGTAAGTATATTTTTCTGGTTCTGTATATCGATGACATATTGCTTGCCACTAATGATATATGTATGTTGCACAAAACCAAGAGATTTCTATCAAAGAATTTTGAAATAAAAGATCTTGGGGACGCCTCTTTTATATTAGGAATCCAGATACATCGAGATCATTCTCGCAGTATACTTGATTATCACAAAAGAGCTATATCGATAAAGTACTCAAAAGGTTTGGCATGTAAGATTGCAAACCAGGTGACACCCCTGTTGCTAAAGGAGACACATTTAGTCTAAATTAGTACCCTAAAGGTAACCTTAAAATTTAGGAAATGCAGAAGATTCCTTATGCTTTAGCCGTAGAAAATCTAATGTATGCTCAGGTGTGTATGTGTCCGGATATTGCGTACATTGTTGGGATGTTAGGCAGATACTTAAGCAACCCTAGTATGGATCATTGGATAACAGTCAAAAGGGTTATGAGGTATCTTCAGAAAACAAAAGATTATATGCTCACTGTTTGTGGAAATTTTGAAGTAAAAGAAATGAAAGAAAAATTGATTTGTATTTCTTCAATCTCAATTACAATTTGGATTCCTGAGTACAAAAGAGAGTAGAATGGATTTGATTCTCCCCTTTGTTTAAAACCGGGTTCTTCACGGTAGCGATGGAGTGCCTCCTTCGATTGCTTGCGTCAAATTCGCTCTCCGTTGACAATCTGAACATCCTTATCTCACTGGAACGTGATTTTCTCCTCATGATTTGATGTTGTGGAGAACTTGCAAAGCAAGTTTTAGAACTCTTGATGAGTTGATAACTCTGAACGAGTTTGAAACTCTATGAAAGAGTTGATTTAACCAAAAATCGGTTTGACAAGCTAAGGCCGAAGGCTTTAAGGAACTTTTTCGCTGCAGGAAGCTCTAGTAATTCCCCCAAAAAGTCAGCCGAAGATCTCTTCTTTGCTGCCAATTCTCAGGTCCAAAAAGCCAGCCTCAACTCAATTGAGTTTCCCACTATTTATAGGGGATTTAGAGGTGTAACCGCCCCCTTAAATAGGGTTTAATGGGGGTGTAAGTGCCCCCATAAATCTCTCCATGATAGGGTAGTGATCCCCTTAAATCTTGGGGAGAAAACGGTTCTGGAACCGTTCAAATCGTGCTTGAACGAGTCAAACGCTGAAAACAATGTTCTGGGCCCGAACTGTGCGTTTCTGGACCTAAAACGCAGAGTTGGGCCTGTTTTAGGCTGAAAACGCACAGGTCACACTGCACAGAGATGAACTCTGCGTTTTGGAACTGGGAACAGAGTTGGGTTCTGCATGAACTGTGCGTTTCTGGACCTGGGATGCAGAGTTGGGTTCTACATTAACTGTGCGTCTCTGGACCTAGGACGCAGAGTTGGGTTCTGCATTAACTGTGCGTTTTTGTCGTTGGACGCAGAGTTAAACTCTGCATTAACTATGCATCTCTGGACCTGGGATGCAGAGTTGGGTTCTGCATTAACTGTGCGTCTCTAGACCTGGGACGCAGAGTTGGGTTCTGCATTAACTGTGCGTCTCTGGACCTGGGACGCAGAGTTGGGTTCTGCATTAATTGTGCGTTTTTGTCATTGGACGCAGAGTTGAACTCTGCGTTTCAAGTCCACGAAATCTGCGTTTTGAGTTTAGAACGCAGCCACGACCTCTGCGTTTTGAATCTCAAATGTAGTCACGACCTCTGCGTTTTGAGTTTAGAACGCGGGCATGACCTCTGCATTTTGAGTTTGGAACACGGGCATGATCTCTGCGTTTTGAATCTTGGATGCAGAGGTGAGCCTCTGGCGGGCTCGGTGAACTTCAGCCTAAGTCCAATGTTCAGACGAAGTCCAGTCTTGCAGACGGACTTCAGAACATAACTTGCTGCGAAGAACATGTCAAACTTTCAAACCGTAAGTCATAATTGGACGAATTATATATGAAAATCGGCTATCTCGACGAGACAGAGCCGACCAAACCAACCCCTTGGGGTTTGGTTTGCTCCGTCAGTCTTACCAAATTCCTTACGGTTTGAGAGATATTTGCGTTTTGGTTTGAAGAGACCGTCGATTTGTAGTCTCCTTTGCTAAAGCGTTGCAAAGATCGTCATCTTGTAATCTTCGTCTTGGCTCCTTGAAAATATGAGAGTCGTCAGATTGTAACTCACGATGTTGACTGTGAAGGTTGTTGAATTAGAGCTTTTATTAGTTGTTGTGAAGGTCGTCAGATTGTAACCTTCTACGTGAAAGTCTTGAAATTGTAGCCTTCTGGATGTCGTCAAATTGTAACTTCCGTCATCGGTGTTTGATGGGGATAAGCTATCTGTTGTGATTTTTAGACAGCCTACAGAACCTCCTCCAAAGTTTTCGAAAGTTCGCGGTTGACTGGGACGAATTTTCGGAATACTTTGGATCTCAACTCTGATCTTGGAGCTGTTGATTCCTTGTCACAAAGGAGTTGTTCTCTGCACTCGCTTCGAATGCAGCTTGGTTGAAGGGATTTGCCACGCAGGACCTTGGTGTTTTGACTTTGAAATGCGGAGGTGGCTTTCATGCAATTTTGACTAAGTCTTTGAAACTTATCTTTAGCTCATCTGTTTCAAGTCTAGGCTCACACCCATTAAGCTAATAGGCCCGAAAACAGTCATAGTATTTTTGGCAAATCCTCAGCCATCAACGGATTTGACGGGCCTTTACCGACTACCGTTTGAGTCAGGCTAGCATGTGAATTATTTGAATCCGCTTCACATGTAATGTTGTGCTAATAGAATGAACCCTCTTAGACTTGATACTATAATTTTGAATACATAGACTTTGTCATTGTTTCTTTCTGTGTTATGTTTTCACATGAAACACTGAAAGAAAATTGGAAGTGCCAGAGGTGTAGTATTAACTTGGCATAAATTTTTACTTAGAGTGAAATCCAAAAATTTTCTTCACTATCACTAGGATAATTTCAGAAAATCTTTAATCCACTAGGGATTTTATAATGAAAACTTGCTATTCTTGTTGAAAAAGAATTAACAAGTTCATTGGGGGGTTTGACTGTTAGAGGTGTGATGTTAACCTAACATTATTTTATGGATCTATCGCTCTATTAAAGAGAGTCGATAACTTGATTTTGTCGTCAGAGGTGTGATGTGAACTTGACGAGTTTGTGGACCTATCGCTCTATTGAAGAGAGTCGATAAGTGGATTTTGTTAGAGGTGTGATATTAACGTGACAAGAAGAATATTACGATCGGGGCAATTTTGAGGACCTATCGCTCTATTGAAGAGAGTCGATAAGTAGATTTTGTCAGAGGTGTGATATTAACGTGACAAGAAGAATATTGCAATCAGGGCAATTTTGAGGACCTATCGCTCTATTGAAGAGAGTCGATAAGTGGATTTTGTCAGAGGTGTGATATTAACGTGACAAGAAGAATATTACAATCGGGGCAATTTTGAGGACCTATCGCTCTATTGAAGAGAGTCGATAAATGGATTTTGTCAGAGGTGTGATATTAACGTGACAAGGAGAATATTGCGATCGGGGCAATTTTAGGGACTTATCATCCTATTGACGAGGATTGATAAGTGGATTATCATAGGTATGATGTTAACATGACAAGAGAATGTGTACTTGTGACTTGCACAAGATTTTAGGAATTAGCGTCTCGCTGGGGAAGATTGCGATTTGAGAAATTTTGGGGCCCTATCATCCTATTGATAAGGATTGATAAGTTGATTATTATCAGAGGTGTGATGTTAACGTGACAAACTGGGAGTGATGCGAGTTGCATGCATACTCTGTAGGGGTGATGATCGTCAGAAGTGTAATGTTAACTCGACGATGTGAAAGATTCGTTACTTTTAATCCAATGGATTCCAAGTAACCAACCTCCAGTCTTGATTAAGACTTAGCATGGGAAGAAAAAGAGGTAGACAAGGCACATCGCCTAGTGGGGCACTATCCATGAAGTCAGAATAGAGGTACATCACCTGGTAGGTCATTATCTGATGAGTATGACTATCAGAGGTGTTTGTTAACGTGATAGTTTTGTGGATCTGCCATCCTATTGAGGATTAGCGAATTGATGGACTATCAGAGGTAACTGTTAACGTGATAGTTTTGGCGGATTTTATGGTTGACAGAGGTATTTTATTGAACGTGACAACTCGGAAAATTTATTATTCATAATCCAATGAACTACAAATAAACCAACCCCTAATCTTGAACAAGTGTAGGGGGAAAAAGGAGTAGACATGGCACATCGCCTAACGAGTTAGACTATCAGAGGTAATTGTTAACATGATAGTTGTTGGACCTAATATCCTACTGAAGAGGATTGGCTTCAGTGGCCGTAGTATCTTCCTCTTCTGACTGAGAAGATTGGGCTTGGTCCGATTGCTCAGGTTGATCCTGCTTACTTTGTTCTTTGTAGGCAATAAAAATTACCTTTAATCCTTATCAGAGAAGTTCGGAACAAAACCGCTAAAACGTTGCCCAAAATAGAAAAAAGGGGGAAAACGCAGATATCTCCCAAACCGTAAGGAATTTGGCAAAATGGAGGAAGCGAACCAAAGCCTTCGGTTCGGTTCGGATGGCCCCGTCTCGTCGAGATAGGCGATTTTCATATATAATTCGTACAATTCCGACTTACGGTTTGAAAGTTACGGCCTATTCTTCGATCCATGCTCTAGAGCTCGCCTAACGGCTTGAAGCTCGCCTGCAGACCCAAGTCTGCCTGCAGTCCCCAGCTTCGCCTGCACCTGCAAATCCGCCTGCAGACCCAAGTCTGCCTGCAGTCCCAAATCCGACTGCAGACCCAGCTCGCCTGCAGTTAAAGCTCGCCTGCAGCTCGAAGCTCGCCTGCAGTTAAAGCTCGCCTGCAGCTCGAAGTTCACCTGCATGATCAAGCTCGCTTGCAGACCCAAGTCTGCTTGCAGTCCCAAGCTCGCCTGCAGACCCAAGCTGCAGACTCGCTAGCTCACTGTCAACTACCCACTTGGAGTATGGGAATAGTTACATCGGTGGTCAAATCCCACATATCAAGGGAGAAAGCCTGGCGCTCCTCACCTAGCAAGAATAGGGCGGCTGACAGGACCCCCTAAGTGGTCACACCCCCACAGCTAGGATGACTGATAGGACCCCCTAAGTGGTCACATCCCACAGCTAGGGCGGCTGGCTCTCTCACCTCCATCAGTGGTCAGAATCCCACAAATCAAGGAATGGCACATGCCATCCCTTGCCTATTAAAACCCATCTTCAGCCAGCATGAAAGGGGGATTGGCTGTTGCATATTCTGCTGGCTAATCTCCCAAAGGTGGAACCTGGACCTTTGCCAAAGGCTCCCTCATTTGAAGAGACTCATCGGAACTCTCCGACTTGAGGCTCTCGGGTAGACTCGAACCCACTTACATCGGACCTTCTACTGCGTACTGAAGCTCCAGCAGCAACTTCGATCGGATCGTCCAAGGGAAGCAGACTCGACACGAGCACCGAGCGAGGCGTCCTATCGCCGCCGAGGAACCCACGTTAAACAAGGAGGG
>BQKN01060344.1:0-14448 GCA_022839385.1 Asparagus kiusianus
AGCTGTTCTAGTGTTTTGTGCATCCCCTTTTGAGAGAGTATTTGTGTGAGGGATCTGAGAGTTTGTGAGAGGGTTTAGTTTGTGAGATTGTAAACCCTAGTTGTATCTCTCCCTCTAATAGTAGATCTCCCCCTCCTTGCCCCGTGGACGTAGGCAGTTTGTCGAACCACGTAAAATCATTTGTTTTTTGTTTGTGGCCATTGTAATAGTTTTAGGATCCCTCGACAAGTCAGTCCTAGAACTGATGAGAGGAAGAGCCGATATCTCACTTTGTTGAGATATTCGCTTCAGATTCTTGTTTCCTTGGTGAGACGAGAATTCTTATTGGGATCTTTCTCTCTTATTGTGCACCAGAAACTCTGCCGAAAGTTTCGCTGTGCACAACAATCTATTATTATCAATTTAAGATTAAAATAATGCAGCGTTTCATACTTTGTAAGCGTTATTTAGAAATAGTCAATATTTTCATATGCAGTCCTTATATCAATTCTACAATCTTGTCCATGATACCCGTGACGGGTGATGCGGATGGTTGAGAGGTTCCACTATGACTACCACTATGTTAAGTTCAATTCCTAACACAAATCTCCTCTTCAATGTATAAAATTTCATATTCATAGTCATTATTCCTTTACGTCTTTAGGAACTTAAAAAACAATTTGACAAATACAACTACTTGATCTTAAAGACGTTAGTCACAGGGATATGGATTTTAACTATTTCTTAAATATACAAGTGTTATGCCCGCACAATTGGATCTGTTTTTCTTTTTTTAATTAAAGTTAAGACGTGGGATAAAGTTAAGAGAAATAAATAACTGAGGGGCAAATTTCAATTAAAATTTTATATTTTGTCACTTAAACCCCTATATTTTTTGCCAGAAGCCCCTAATGACAGATATTTATAACTTTTAGGTTTCTCTAGAGATTTGATTGTAATTTTTGGATATATTTTTAAGAGTTTGTTTGTAATTTTTGAATTTTAAAGGAGTTTGTTCTTAATTTTAGAATTTCTTTAGTGATTTTTTTCCCGGCGGGGGGGGGGCGGGCGACGCGGGGTGTTTGTATTTTTTAGGGGTTTTAATATTTTTTAATTTAAAGGTTTAATTTGTAATTTTTATATATATATAGGGGGTTGTTTATAATTTTAAATTTTTAGGGTGCTATTTGTCATTGTGTATTTTGAATTACAATTAGTACAGATTATAATTCAAAGGAAATTACAAGAAAGAAGAAAATTTTATATTAGCTGGGTTTTTTTCCATGTGTCGATGGAGTGTCGTTCTTGTACTTCATTGACGATTCGACTAAAGTGTTGAGTTTTTTGCAGGTTGACGGTTACCAAAGCTCTTTTGAAGATGCCGAAGTCTTCTTTTGATGAAGAGAAACTTACTATCAAGATCGTTAAATCCAAGACGCTTAGCTGAATGTCGAGTGCGGGTACCAAATGCCCCCCCACCAAAAAAAAAGAGCAATCTCCTCTCCTCTTATAGGGAGAGGGAGGAGGTGGGGGTGGGGGGAGGAGCTAGTGCCCATTAATTACGGATTAAGTAGATATTAATTTAGAAGATAATGGGGAGAACCATTTTATAAAAATAGCTCTTGAAATATACAATGGTGATGTTTACCAAAAATATTCGAAGGTGAAGATTGCTGAGTAGCTTTGGGCAAAGCTCGTTGAGTAGCTTTTAGGCGAAGCTTGTTGAGCAGCTTTGGACGAAGTTTGTTCTAGCAAATTTTGCTAGAATGTAGGGAACCCACTTCCCTTGGGGTGTGGATAGCGTGACCCACGTGGGCCCTTTAAGTGAAGTTCACATGAGGCGTAGGCAAACTTCATTATTGTTTGGGTAGGCTTTGTCATGAGCTTGTAGTTGGGCCCATATGAAGTATTTAGTCCATGGGCATTCACTTCTTGGACTTAGGCTAAGCGTTGATCAATGGTAGAGCATATTTAACCATCAACAATTATTTTGTAGTTTTATATTATTTTTTTAAATTTCATATTTTTCAAATGTTTGCCTGAATTTGTAGGTTTTTAGGGGATTATTTGTATTTTACAAATTCTAAGTGGGGTTGTTTGTAGTTATAGATCTTTTAAGGCTTTTTGTAATTTTAGATTTTTTGGGGGAGGGGAGGTGTCATTTATAATTTTAGAAAATTTATGGTCTTTTTTACAAATTTTAGATTTTCAGAATCTTTTTGTTGGTAACTTTTGAATTTTTTGCGTGTTGTTTGTTATTATAGATTTTAGGAAGCCATTTTAATTTTCATTTTTAGGGTTTTTCAAAAGGTTAACTTGTAAATAAGAATAATTTGAAGGGTATATACTGGCCATGATGGTTTTCATTGGTATAAAATTATAACTGGGTAACGCTATTATGGCTGTTATGTGAAAAAGTTAAAATATTTAGAGGAATTTCTAAAATTCTCAAACTTACTGCGGGTGTGGTTGGAGCTGCAAACATTTTGAGGTTTAGTGCTACATGCCTAAAGTTATGGAAAATTTATTGAAATTTTACCCTTTAAAATTAAGGAAGGTTACTGAAGAAACCACGATGAATTCTGGTAAAAAAAAGGTTTTGGAAGCGCAAGAGTCTGTTTGGGAGCTGCGCGGTCAACCGCGACGTAAGGCCAGTCGACCGCAATCATGCACGGATACAGGGTTTGTGCCTGGACTTGGCGTAGTCGACCGACGCGGTCGACCACGAGACCCTGCAGGCGAATTTGGTCTCTTTCGCTGGATCGCGGTCGATCGCGAGCTTTGGGCGGTCGATCGCCAATCGGGTCAGGGTCCAATTTGAGTTTTCTGTTAAGTTTGGGTTTGGTGTTTGCTATAAATACCAACATACGAATTAGGGTTTCTTTGGTTTTGTTTGGAGATTGGTTTGGGGATATTTGGAGCACAAAAAAGTGAGTTTTTCTGAGCAATTGTTTGAGGGTTTATTTGGAGAGATTAAGAGATTTGTTGGTGAGATTAGTTGATTAGTTTGAGCATTTTATAATCTCAGTTTGTACTCTTCTTCTCTATTAGTAAAAACCCAATCCCCTTCTTGCCCCGTGGACGTAGGCAATTTGCCGAACCACGTAAAACTATTGTGTTTGGATTTGTGCCGTTGTTTTGATTTTTGGCCTTTATCTCGACGTTTGTTTGATTTGGTTCTCGAAGCACGCCCGTTTGATTGTCCAGCTTCCGTGCCGTGTACAACAATTAGTATCAGAGCTCCAGATTCTAGATCTAAGGTTTTGTCTTGGTTGGAGGAGTAGATCAATTTGGAAGTTCGGCTAGGGCTTTGTTTGGTGAGAAAGGTGAGATCTTTTTGGTAAAGACACTATCTTTTTCAGTTTGGATCTATTCTTTGTTTGTTCCGCATTGGTTTGTTGGCACTTGGGCTATTTGGAGGAGTATATCACTTTGGAGGCTCTTCGAGGGCTTCGTTTGGAGATAAATGTGAGATTGTTCCTATTTGTGGATCTCGTTACCGTCGTGCGGGGTGAGATCGTTTGGAGACTCTTGTTAGGATTTCATTTGGAGGTAAAATTCTCTCCTTTATCAGTTTGGACTATTCTTCATTTGTTGGTGCTTTGAGATAGTTGGTCGAGATAGAAGGATTTGAGGCTGGGTTATTTGTTTGTTGATACGGTACATTGGATTATTGAGAAGTGCCATTGACCTGCATACTGAAGTCCTTTGAGCATGTTGGTATGAGCAAGGAGACCGAGGTGGAGTTTGGCACTAATATTCGATGATTGAGGGGTTTTCTATTTGGTGTTCATTCAGACATTTAGGGGCCTTCCAAGGAGGCATCATTGAAAGGTAAATTGATATTTTGGTTTTCTTTATTGGGGATTGTACTAGGCATTTGTGGGTTGTAACCAAGTCCCGTTGGTTTTAAAGTCCTAGTAGTCAACAACAGTTAAAGAAGTGTATTGGGAGTAAGGTGAAGATACTTCATTCTGGTTGTAGAGGGAGGTACAAGAGGGACCTACTGTATTTGTGCCGAGCTCATGGCAGTTTGAGACACTTTATTGGAGAGGAAACATTTGGGCGATGAGATGAGATGACAGTTTCGATGGGTCGTTCCTTTCTGGAGGGGGATCGGTGTTGGTTGTCGAACATTGGTTCTAGTTTTAGAGGTTCAACATATTTGGGTCATCTTAGTCATAGGTCGTCGACTGCTGCATTTGGAGATTTTGGATCTGGTGGAGCTGCTTCGGATTTTAATTAGCATCGGATATTTGGTTACCCAGTATTTGGTCACATCGAGGATGTGAGATTTGATCCGATTACGCGTTTGGGATTCGGAGGCTCATTTGATTGTCGTTTGGGAGCTTCTGATTTTGTTCTGAGCAGGAATGTCACTTTTGACTCTCAGCAGGTAGAGAGTGTTGATTAGCTCGTTTGGATATCACAGCAGGTGGATGGTGATGCTACTCCACGTTGGGTGGAGTTTACTCCACATACTCCAGATCATACTGCATCGTTTAGGATTCCAGCTGAGGTGACACAGCTTGAGGATCATTTGGATTTGGATGCAGATGATATTAGTGAAGAGTTACAGACTTTTCTATTTGATTGAGGGCCTTTGGAGGCTGTTTGGGTGAACTACGTGAATACTTGATTCCTTGGGAAAGAGGATACGTATGCAGTCTTTATGATGCAACTGATTTGGTAAGTAGATACCGACGTTTGGATGAGTGTTCGCACTCCCGTTTGGGTCTCGACTTGTTGAGGATTGAGAAGCAGCAAGTGAGGAATTTTGGCTTGATTGGTGTCGGCTCAGTTTTGTTAAAAACTTCACCAAGGTGGATAATTGAAAAAACCGCGATGAATTTTGGTAAAGAACAGGTTTTGGAAGCACATGAGTCTGTTTGGGAGCTGCGTGGTCGACCGCGGCGCAAGGCCGGTCAACCGCCATGGTGCACGGATCCAGGGTTTGTGCCTGGACTTGGCACGGTCGACCGTGAGACTCTGTAGGCGAATTTGGTCTCTGTCGCTGGATCGCGGTCGACCGCGAGCTTTGGGCGGTCGACCGCCTATCGGGTCAGGGCCCAGTTTGAGTTTCCTGTTCAGTTTGGGTTTGGTGTTTGCTATAAATACCAACATACGAATTAGGGTTTCTTTGGCTTTGTTTGGAGATTGGTTTGGGGATATTTGGAGCACAGAAAAAGGAGAGTTTTTCTGAGCAATAGTTTGAGGGTTTATTTGGAGAGATTAAGAGATTTGTTGGTGAGATTAGTTGATTAGTTTGAGCGTTTTGTAATCTCAGTTTGTACTCTTCCTCTCTATTAGTAAAAACTCAATCCCCTTCTTGCCCCGTGGATGTAGGCAATTTGCCGAACTACGTAAAATTATTGTGTTTGGATTTGTGCCGTTGTTTTGATTTGTTTGACCTTTATCTCGACGTTTATTTGATTTGGTTCTCGAAGCACACCTGTTTGGTTGTCCCGCTTCTGCGCCGCGCACAACAATTACATGACAACTTTTTTAGATCTCTTAATTATGGATAACTATTATTTGATTAGAAATAATAAAGATTTGATTGTCAAATTTTCTATTATTTATCAATGCCAGCTGCAATTGGTAGCTAGCTCTTCTAACTCAGTTGTACCATGATACATCCCGTTTTTGGGTCTTCATAGTACCAGCCTTTTTGTTTGAAAATTGACACAAAGTAATTCTTTCGGGGGGGGGGGGGGCGGCGCGCGTTTGGTGTCTTCAGATATAACCTATTTCTCATAGGATGCACAAGCGTCGTATGTGATCAAATATATTGAGCCATGAGTTTTAATTTTTATAGATTTAGTTTATTGTAAAAGTTATGTATATAACTTAGAAATTGTAACATAATTACCAATAGTTTTATAGATAAAAGTATTATTTCTTGCCCAAATAAGTATGCGTCCTAATAACCAACTACTACAATCATCATAATTGAAATATATAAATTGTTGACTTAATTACTAACCTGATATGCATGACTTAGTTACATATCAATCATCATAATTGATATGTATATAACTCAGAACACGAGGGTCGACCCTCACGTTTGGCCTTGAAGGGATTGTCAATTATAATCTCTTTCTTCAAATGTTGCAAGGATCATCATCTTGTAATCCTTACATTTGACTCTTTGAAATGTGAGAGTCGTTAATTTGTAACTCTCGTCTGTTATCGTGAAAGTCGTCAGATTATAATTTTCATTAGTGCTTTATGAGGACCACCTATCTATAGTAATTTTTAGATAGCCTACAGTATCTTTGTACTATTCAGTAGACTCTTATATTCTTAGTGATTCATTATTCTTATTTTAGTTTATCACATATTCTTTTCGTCTGTTAGGACATACTTATTGATATTATTAGATATCTCTTCTTTACATTGTGTTCATTGTCATCTCACCTTTGTTATATCTGCTTGTTGTAGGCATCTAAAAATGCTTATAAATATCCAAATATAGCTTAAGACAAAGAGAAGACAATGAATGTCATTATCTAAGTCATAAGGTCTCATTCATAGCTAAAAGAAGCAAAGGAACATGTGAAACAACATAGAAGAACAACATGAATCCCCGCGATAAGATACACTGATGCGCATCGGCACGACAGTGGAAGGTGACGCACAAGCAAAGAGAGTGTCTTGCCTATAGGAAGTTGTAGAGATCTTTGCTGGCTTTCTAACACATCTTAGATCACATCATTCTGATATCGGACAAGGGAGTTAGAGCTAAAATACCCGAGACAACGCAAACAGCCTTGGAGGAGCATGACAAGGTACACTGACGCGCATAGGCACAAAAGTGGAAGATAACATGCAAGAAAAGAGAGTGTCTTACCTATGTAAATTTGTAGATATCTTCTATAGCTTTCTAATATATCTTGGATCACCTAATTCCGACATCGGACAAGGGAGTTAGAGCCAAAATACCCGAGACAACGCAAACTGCCTCGGAGGAGCGTGACAAGGTACACTGACGCGCATAGGCGCGATTATGGAAGGTGATGCGCAAGCAAAAAGAGTGTCTCATCTATGGAAACTTGTAGAGATATTTTCTAGCTTTCCAACGCATCTTGGATCACCTCATTCCGATATCGGACGAGGGAGTTAGAGCCAAAATACCCGAGATAACGCAAACTGCCTCAGAGGTACGCGATAGTGGTAACTACTGCGGAAATGCATGATACTTTAAGCCATGATATAATCCAAATCTGAATAATCTTAAAACATAAAAGTTATAGATCTCTTCTTTAGCTTTCCAATGCATTTTGGATCACCTAATTCTGAGATCGGACGAGGAAGTTAGAGCCAAAACACCCGAGATAACACAAACTGTCTCGGAGGTACGCGGCAGTGATAACTGCCGCAGCAATGCGTGACTGTTACGACTACTGCAAACACTAAGAAGTTAAAAACATTATTTTTAATAGTTTTCTTGAGTTTCATATGGCCCACATGGCTTATTAACTGCTGGGGATCACTCATGAACGTAGGGGAGTAGTTACATGCAGAAATCACGTCCATAACCGCTGAAATAATGACAATTAAAGGTGGTGGGAGCGGTTATGAAAGCTAAAAAACTACCTCCTTTAGCCGCGTCAGTGTCCACTGTCGCGCTAAAGGAGAAAAATAACATCAGTTATTTTACATTATTTCTAATAGCTATGACTCCCAGAGGCTATAAATACCTTCTTATACACGAGATCAAGAACAAGGAGCAGAATTAGAGCATAGTGGCTTGAGATTTTGGCAAGTTTGAGCAAGAGAGAGAGTCTTCATCTTTCAAAAACACTTTTAAGAAGCTTTTGGTGATTCCTAGAGATCTAAGCTTAGACTTGATCTTTGGAAGAGTGAACATCTTACACCGATAAGATATTCGCTTAAGGTTCTTATTTCGATAAATGAAAAAGAACATCCAAAGCCTTTACAGTTTAATCAGAATCTTGTGAATCGGTGGTCCACGGGCTAACGCACCCTCAGCACAGGCAAAGTTCTCACAAAAGCAGGAGTTGATAAACGATTTCTGTGTTATTTTCTAGGAAGTTGTAATTTTCTTCTTATTGCGTAAGAGAGATCTTATAAAAAGGCTATCTTCTTTTGAATTCATTGTAAACAATAAAAAATATAATGAATTCTACAATAAGACCAACTTTCAATGAAAACAAACTGGTAATCATAGTGGGAGCCAACGATCTTGCTACCGTGACCGTCGTGTCGCAACCGATCAAGATACTGGTTGAATCCACGGTCGAGTACGAGTTCAACCAAACCAAGTTTGAGGAATATCTCTCATCATCCTCTTCAAGATCTTCATTTTCCTGTAAGTATAAGAAGATCTTACTACTGAAGAAGGCTTACATGCCAAAGAAGGCCCAAGGTGAAGACTCTCACCCAATTGTTGCCGAGGTCTCCCCTTGCAACATTATCTCGGCGACTCCCAAAGTCAAAAGCTCTGCTCACGATGATTCCTCCCTAATTAAGGAATTGTTCGATTGAAGTTTGCCAACTCTGACGAAGAGGGCTCGTCAGAGACAACGCCAACGCCTCGCTTGTCAATTAGCTAAGGTCTTGAAACAAACTGACGGGGTTCGCTGCTACGCGGACCTAGAGTCAAGGAAGCATCAAGTGGTCCAGTCGTCCCAATGACAAACTACTCACATCTCTGCTAAACTTACAACGGAGGAATGGACTCTTGTCAAAAGGGCTCGTTCGACCCTCAAAGAACGCATATAAAAGCGTCGTGCAAACGTCGCTCATGCCCTTGCACTCTTGCAACAAAGACGAGGAGAAAAAAAGGACATGGTGTCTAAAGAATCACCAAAGAATCACAAAGTTTGGATTCCTAAATTTGAACTTATGCAAAAATCAAATTGGCGGGTCACATCCTTCAACCACGGCAGTCTCCACTGTCACGGCCAAAAAATAGTTGTTGAGGTCTCCTCTTCAACCCCGTCGATGTCTAAGCCTGGTCCGTCTATTGCAACCATATTTGCTACATCACTGGTGAAGCCTTAGGTCAGTCCTGACCTGTCAAAATTTAAAGTCACAATGGCGGATCGTCTCGATCCTTTACCTGATGATCGAGACAAAGCTCCAATCAAAGAATGCTTGGGTCTGATAAACGAACCCCGAGTAAATTCTTATACAGCGGGTCGTAAGTATTCTCTTATCAGGACAAAGCAATCCCAGGGGGAAAAATTTAATTTTTTCTCGTTTGGGGCCTGTAAAGACTCCATGCCCGTAAGGGGTTGGACCTATACATATAACCTTGGATCACTCAGAGGTGACAGCAAGTCGTCCTGCGTATATCAACAAGGTTTAAACACAAAAACAAAAGATAAGTTGCTCTAGTCACCATACTGATGAGCTATACTATCAAACTAAGGGTAGAAACAAATCACGAAAAAGGACTGTTTGAGAAACAAGTCCTTATTGTGTATGTGAAAAGCTTATCAAAGCAGTGTTGTCTGAATGCAGCTGCTTTAAAGTCGAACCGCCAAGGGTTTTTGTATTCCAGAGACTTTCTATCGAAATGTCAAAGCTCAGGCCGAAGTGTTTCCACAAAAGAATATCTGCTGTTCAACATAATGAGCTTCCAGAGGTCACTATCAACATGACCGACAGAGGAAAACAACATTCAGTCAACCCTGATCCTGATTTTTCTCCGAGAGGGAGAGTTGATCAGAGCCTCTCTTAAAGAATGTCACAGCTATAGCTAAGGGCCACTAGACATAGAGATTATAGGAGAATGCATGAAGGGTTATCTTCAGATGAGGAACTCTCAGATTCTTGTTCTGCAGTTGCCTCTGATGATACAATATCCAGTATAGGATAAGCCAGGGAATCATTCATAATCACCCCTGGTCAGTTTGCTCAAATACTTCAAGAAGCTCTAACCAAACAACATGAAGAAATTAGAGCTGAGATAAAGACGGAAATGGAGTTGGCTATTCAACAAATGAGAGAATTGCAAGCACAACAGCTTCAACCTTCTGAGTCCAGTTAGCGAGCTGAATCCATCCGTCACACTCAAAATGTTGCAGATGACAGTGATCCAGAAGTTGATAAAGTTATTTTTGCAGATGCACCTCCTAATAACAATAACGTTGGGGTTAGTTCAACAGATTCTCCCAACAACAATATTAGGGATTGTTCAATTGCACCTCTTATTAACACTGGGGGTGGCTCAATTATTTCTCCTCAAAATCATTCAAAGAGAGATGAAGATGAGGACAAAAAAATGCAAAATCTTGAAAATAAAGTCAATGCTTTAATGTCCGCCTAGGAAGTAAAGAAGACGGGTATTCTATGTCCTTATCCAAGAGAATGAGATTCAATCCCGTACCTGGAAAAATTCAATCTGATTAACTTCACACCGTTTGATAGGAAGAGCTCGCCTACTCAGCACTTGATTTATTTTAAGTCTCATTTGGGCATGATCTCTGAAAACGAGGCATTGATGGTCAGGTCATTCGTTGGCACCCTTCATGGGCCCGCCTTCGATTGGTACCGACGTCTCAAGCCTGGGAGCATCAACTGCTAGGATGACATGGAAAGTTTGTTCCTTAGCAATTTCTTCGATGATGACACTGAAGTGTCAATCGGAACCCTTCTGGATGAGAAACAAAAAGACGAAGAGTCAGTTGATAATTTTGTCAAGTGCTTCCGTAACAAGACAATAAATTGTAGGGATCCTGTCACAGAGGAATTCATCTTGCAGACATGCCACAATAATTTCTCTATTAATATCCTAAAAATCCTGGGGGTTGTACCATCCAAAACCTGAAAAGAGTTAAAACTACGAGGCGAACAGGGCGAGCGCTTTCTTAAAAGAAAGAAAGCCGAGAGAAATCAACCGACGACACCTGCAACCACTGTGAATGCCAATCAAATGTCACAACCGCAACTCCGGATGCAACAGAAGACTCCCGATCCGAAGATCTAGAAGGAGTATTCTTTCGAAGATGTTGAAGTTCCAGCCTTCTTGAAATACCTCCTCGCCAATGACAAAATCGAGCTACCACCTATTAAAAATCAGGAGGGAGCTAAGAGGATTATGGATCCAAACTACTGTACGAACCACAGAAGGGTTCTTCATCCCACTAAGGTTTGCTTTGGCCTCAAAAATAAAATCCAAGCCTTAGTTGACTCTGGTGTCATAACGACAAAACAAGCCAAATAAGGATGACATATAACTCCGAAGAGTATACGAGTATAAACTACTTCTCTATGTAACTCCAAAGAGTATACGAGTATAAACTGCTTCTCCATGAACTCCAAAGGGTATACGAGTATAAACTGTTTCCCGAACCTCCGACTGATATAAGAGGTTAAAAACTACTGGGGGTGGATATGAGGTTATCATGGCTGAATACGAAGGTAGGAACCAAGACCCGATTCTATATCAAGAATAGCAACATTGCTCACAAACGAGAAGTTCCTAAAAAAGTACTATCCCTAGTACATTCAGGATAACCTATTTAACAGGAAGTTCCTGGAGAATGCTATATATGGTATTCTTAAGGATAACCCAAAACTAATTGATTATTCAAGGTGAAAACCAATCATCTGAATAATCCACTCTTAATTATGATAAAAATAATTAAGAACCTCCCGCTATGGCTATTTAATCATATCCAAAATGATTAAAACCCTCCCACTGTGATTTTTAGAGCACTCGTTCATTGAGATGAGATTCAATGACTTCATTAAGTCAATCTTCCTTCACGAAACTCTGAAATCCTTCAAGGATGAAGCATGTCCCATTTGCTTTTCCTTCATCGATTATTGGTTGGTTTTAATCATTGGTATTAATTTCGCCAACTCCCACTGTGACTTTCTAAGCACTCTTTCGTTGAAATGAGATTCAATGACCTCATCAGGTCAGTCTTTCCTCACAAAACTCCTACGGTCTAATTGTGGAGTGCTTGATGATTCACAGTTCTCCACCATAAAATCCCTCACTAATTAAATCAACTGATGGTGGGTCCACCAAAATGCTTCGTGGTTAAATCCACCCAAACTCCCGCTGTGTCCGAGTCTTTAACACTCCCACTATTGAACTCTGACACAACACCCAAAATTTTAATCCATGACAATTGGCAAACCCCTTTTCGTGTTAAAGTCTTGTCACTGGTTACAAAAAACTCTTCTGAGTGATTTGTGCAAATTTACATTCCTATTGTTATTTGTACCTCCACTCCCTCCGTTTGTTTGGTCAAACCTTTAAACAATTAGGATCAAGGCTAAAATCCTCTCTCGATTCCTTTCATAAATGAGAGGTCCATAAATTGAACGATCAAACCTTTAAACAGTTAGGATCATCTCAAATCCCGATTTGGTCAAACCTTTAAACAGTTAGAACCAAAGCCAAAATCCCCTCTTGATTCCTTCCATTAACGAGAGGTCCACAAATTAAATGATCAAACCTTTAAACAATTAAAATCGTCTCAAATCCCCATTTGGTCAAACCTTTAAACAGTTAGGGCCAAAGCTAAAATCCCCTCTTGATTTTTTCCATGAACGAGAGGTCCACAAATTGAACGACCAAACCTTTTAACAGTTAGGATCGTCTCAAACCCCCATTTTGTCAAACCTTTAAACAGTTAGGTCCAAAGTTAAAATATCCTCTCGATCCCTTCCATGAACGAGAGGTCCACAAATTGAATGGTCAAATATTTTAATAGTTAGGATCGTCTTAAACCCCCATTTGGTCAAACCTTTAAATAGTTAGGGCCAAAGCCAAAAAATTTTCTTGATTCCTTCCATAAACGAGAGGTCCACAAATTGTACGATCAAACCTTTTAATAGTTAGGATCATCTCAAACTCCCATTTAGTCAAACCTTTAAACAGTTAGGACCAAAGCCAAAATCCCCTCTCAATGTCTTCCATGAACGAGAGGTCCACAAATTGAACGATCAAACCTTTAAACAGTTAGAATCATCTCAAATTCCTATTTGGTCAAACCGTTAAACAGTCCAAGGTTTTGACTACAGTTTTAGTTCAAGGTTTTGACTACAGTCAAGCGATAAACGCAGCACCGGAAGAATTTTAGCTATTCTACAAAACACAGAGTAGACTAAAAGATGAAGAAGTCAAGAGTTGAAGCCGTTCACAGGTCTTTCTATACAATATTCTTAACTATCTAAGTCATAAGGGCTCATCCAAAGCGAAAAGAAGCAAAGGAACATGTGAAACAACATAGAAGAACATCATGAATACCCACGATAAGGTACACCGACGCGCATAGGCGCGATAGTAGAAGGTGATGTGCAAGTAAAAAGAGTGTCTTGCCTATGAAAAGTTGTAAAGACCTTTTCTAGCTTTCCAACACATCTTAGATCACCTCATTCTAATACCGGACAAGGGAGTTAGAGACAAAATACCCGAGACAACACAAACTGCCTCGGAGGAGCATGACAAGGTACACTAACATGCATAGGCACGGCTGTGGAAGGTGACGTGCAAGGAAAGAGAGTGTCTCACCTATGAGAAGTTGTAGAGATCTTCTCTATATTTCCAACGTATCTTGGATCATCTCATTCCGATATCGGACAAGGGAGTTAGAACCAAAATACCCGAGACAACGCAAACTACCTCGGAGGAGTGTGAGAAGGTACACTGACACGCATAGGCACGGCAGTGGAAGGTGACACACAAGAAAAAAGAGTATCTTGCCTATTAAAAGTTGTAAAGCTCTTAGCTAGCTTTCCAACACATATTGGATTACCTCATTCCAATATCAGACGAGGGAGTTAGAGTCAAAATACCCGAGACAACACAAACTGTCTCGGAGGTGCGCGACAGTGGTAACTGCCACAGTAATGCATGATAGTTTAAGCCATGATAAGATCAGATCTCTTCGTCAGTGTTTTCGGTAAAAGTTGCTGTTTTCATTGATGTTCTCTTTTTTTGAGATCTGTTACAACTTCAAGCGTTACAACAGTATAAAATGAAAACAAAAGGGTTACAACTTTAACGAAAATAAACACGAGATCCCGGTTTGGTACGGTCTCGCTTGCGTGGGTTGTTGGCCTGTGACGGGGATGTTGATATCCGTGGACCGCCGACTCTTCAAGATCCTTTCCGGGAAAATCCGGCAGAGCTTCGTCTATCCGCGTGGGATATAGAAGCAGAACCTCGTCGATCCGCGCAAGATCTAGAGGTTATAAGCGTATATCTCGGCTAAAACGAGATAATAGCTCTTCTTAGTGTCACCGCTAAGGAGCAACACTAAGGAAAGGAAGGGGTGAATGAAGGAGACTGTTGATGAAGATCTCTTGCTCCTTGATCCGGCAGGGCTTCGCCGCTCTCTTGAAAACTCTGACTCCTCGCTCCGGCAGGGCTTCGCCGCTTCACACAAGAGGAATCCTTGGCTAAGATAATTCAGCCTTGAATTCGGAGCCCCTTCAAATGAGGCCCTAGGGGTCTATTTATAGGCTCATGAGGGGGGG
>BQKN01060344.1:14458-42872 GCA_022839385.1 Asparagus kiusianus
CATTCTGTCGGCTCACGTAATCCGTCGGTTTGCTTCAGTCGCTTACCAGCGTCATTTGAGCTCTTGTGAACCGGGTAGTGACGTTCAATCGTCGCTCGTTGACACTGAGCTGTGTGCGGGGACCTATCGGCAATTTTTGATGCCTACAGTCAGCTTTCTAATGCATCTTGGATCACCTAATTCTGAGATCGGACGAGGAAGTTAGAGCCAAAATACCCGAGATAACACAAACTATCTCGGAGGTGCGCGGCAATAGTAACTGCCACGGCAATGCGCGATAGTTACGACTGCCGCGCATACTGAGAAGCTAAAAATATTATTTTTAATAGTTTTCTTGAGTTTTATGCGGCCCACATGGCTTATTAACTGCTGGGGATCACTTATGAACGTGAGGGAGCAGTTACAAGCAGAAATCACGCCCATAACCACTGAAATAAAAACAATTAAAGGTGGTGGGAGCGGTTATGAAAGCTAAAAAACTACCTCCTTTAGCCACGTCAGTGTCCACTGTCGTACTAAAGAAGAAAAATAATATTAGTTATTTTACATTATTTCTAATAGCTATGACTCCCAGAGGCTATAAATACCTTCTTATACACAAGACCAAGAAAAGGGAGCAGAATTATAGCATAGAGGCTTGAGTTTTTGGCAATTTTAAGCAAGAGAGAGTCTTTATCTTTCAAAAATATTTTTAAGAAGCTTTTGGTGATTCCTAGAGATCTAGGCTCAGACTTGATCTTTGGAAGAGTGAACATCTTACATTGATAAGATATTCGCTTAAGGTTCTTATTTCGATAACTGAAAAAGAATATTCAAAAGCCTTCATAATTCAATCAGAATCTTGTGAATCGGTGGTCCATAGGCTAACGCACCCTCGGCATATGCAAAGTTCCCACAAAAGCAGGAGTTGATAAACGATTTCTATGTTATTTTCTAGGAAGTTGTAATTTTCTTCTTATTGCGTAAGAGAGGTCTTATAAAAAGGCTATCTTCTTTTGAATTCATTGTAAACAATCAAAAATATAATGAATTCCATAATGAGACCAACTTTCGATGAAAACACTTTTACCCTCAGTTCTTTGTATTTGACATCTGCTAGAGTGATAGTAACAGTGATAGTGAAACGTGTTTATGCATAGTGTTGGATGCATGTCATGTTTGATATCTCTTGTTCACCTTGGACTGCAACCATGTATGAAAACAGGGGCGTCACATCTGAGAAAGTCAGACAACATCTAATTAACAATGCTTTTGGAGCTTAGTCACTTTCTGAGTCCTCACTTTTTGGAACTCCATGTATCCTTCTGCAGGTGCCATCTCAGCCTCTAAACAAACCTACATATAGGATGACACTTGAATCTCCACTAGCCCCTATCACGGATCACCTCGTGGCACATTTCTAACTTGTTCTTGAAGATTTGCTCAAGCTTAGCCTTCTTGGCCAAAAGCAACTCCACCAATTGGCAGAGAATGCAGGTCTTCTCCATTGAGTTGTCCTCTACCAAGACTAACTCTTGTTGAAGCCACTTGATCTTGGCCTCTTTATCGAAAGACAACTCTGATCGAGTAGATAAAGACTTAGACATGGAGAAGATGAAGATAGAAGAGACTAGACGGAAAGGGGGGAGGGGAGCGCTATTTATACGCTTTCCAAAATAACTTCTCCAAAACAAAAATCATTTCTCACATAATGTAAATAGACCTAACAAAGAGGATAAAAGATAGCCTAAATCTTAGGGTGTATGGAAAATCTTTCTAAATGTTTGACTATCAAGAGAGATCTTAGCTGTAAATCAAGGTGTAGATATAAAAACAACAGTCTCAGCAATCCTCACTAATTACTAAACTTCACCCAAATACTTAAAATTGGGTGAACTCTGCAACCTCACGGCTAAACGAACATCGCGAAGTTGTTCCCTTAAGCTTTAGGTTAAGTCAAGGACAAGTGAGTTTTGTTCCAAACACAGAATTGGATGAATACAAATGCTATTGAGCATCTGACAGAGATGAACCTATGAGAAAGGAAACTATATTTAACAGTACAGCTTTGTCGACTTAATAGTCAAATGAAGAAAAGTTTCAACTCAAGCGAGACAACTCAACTTATTGTCAATAGTACACCTCTGACTATTACCCAAGGCAATTCGATCACTGTTACATGTCAACAACATGATCTAAAAAACTTCAGATAGCATCTTATAGACGGTTAAAATATACTCCCTCCTAGATCAACACTTATGTCCAAATTCAAGAAGTGAACGCTTATGGGCTAAACACTTCATATGGGCTCAAGCACAAACCCATGACGAAGATCACCCGAACCATGGCAAAGCTTGCTCAAATCTCACATGAACTTCACCTAAAAGACCCATGTGAGTCCTGTCATTTGCACTCTAAGGAAAGTAGGTTGCCCATGTTCTGGCAAGGTTCCCTAGAAAGAACTTCGGCCATGACCGCTTAACAAGCTTTGTGTAAGCATCAAAAATTACTTATAAGTTCCCACAAACAACTCAAAACTGAGAGAAGATGATGAATGTTACTATCTGAGTCACATAAGATTAATTGACGTCGAAGAGCGTATGAAGTAATTCGACAAACCGTGTGAAGCAACGGAACTGCAGAATGATGAGGATATGAACTGATAGGGAGCAACGCTTCGCTGATCAAAAGATGAAGCATCCTTCACATACCGTCTGCTCCACATATAATCCAACTATAGGAGCTTGTAGATCTCCTTGTCAGCTTTCCTATGCACTTTGAATCATGTAATTCTGATTTTGGACGGCAAAGATACGGCGGAAACGGATAGAACGTGCGAAACAATATTCCAGGCCTCGGCGAGACACCCAGAGGTGTCTCGGCCAGGCCAAGATACCCAGAGGTGTCTCAGCCATGTCTCGGCTAGGCCGAGACACCTGTGGGTGTCTCGGCCACTACCGAGACACCGCGGGCATCCGCAGCCCCGAAAATTGATTTTTTGCAGTTCCAAGCCGTTTTTCGACGTTAACCACCTGGATTTGTTCCAATTGATCTGAACTAATCCTAGAATATGATAAAGTTGTTATGAGTGAGGATAAGAGTTAATCGGTCATTCTTATCCAAAAACAAAGGTCCCAAAAGCCTATAAATACAGCCCCGTGGCCTTCATTTTTTAAGATCTGGAATTCTCAAGCGTCGGCGAAACCCTACTGAATTAAAGACTCATGGAGCATGAATTTCATAAGAGAGGAGGAGATCGGATTGAGTTCTTTAGTGTAGAGAAGAAGAGTTCGTCAGATCTACAGTTCCCAACTCTTTCCTTTGAGATTACCTCATTGCGGTGATCCTGAGAAGAGTGATTATCTCACTGTTGCCGAGATAATTGCTTTAGTTTTTTGATTCCTTCACGAATCAACGAAGCTCCAGATCTGATCTGATTATTTTGTGGTCTACGGATATCAATGTCCTCATCACAGGCCAAGATCTCATGCAAGCAGCAAAGGATAAGTGTCCATTGCGTTTGTTTAAAAAGAAGTTGTAAATTTTGTTGAAAGTCTAATAAAAAGATTGTTTCTTTGAGTTTATTATAAATGTTTGAAGTTGTAATGAACTCGTCAATGAAATCAACTTTCTCTCCAAATAAGCTGGCGAACACAGTAGGATCCAACAGCCTTGCTGCCGATACTGTCGTGTCGCAGCAACCAATCAAGATCCCGGTGAACGAAGAGGTCAAATACGAATTCGACCAGCAGAAGCTCGAGGAGTACGTCTCCTCCTCCAGATCCATCTCTCTTCTCAAGTGCAGGAAGGCCTCCTCCTCCCGGAAGATCCACTGGTCTTCAGATCTAAATACCCAAGAAGGCGATCTCCCCGCTACCGCTGCCGCAGTTGCACCTCGTAACGATTCGTCGGTGTCCAATGAAGCCAAAGCCACAGATCCGGACACCTTATCAAAGAGGGCTCGTCAGAGGCGCCGCCAACGTCTCACCCGCTAATTAGCTAAGGCTTTAGAGCAAGTGGACAGACTCCGCTACCAAGCGGATCTAGAGTTCAGAAAGCGCCAAGTGACTAAGCCATCGCTACAACAAGCATCAGGGTCCTCCTCCCAATCGTTAACTAACAAACGGGTTTGTGTCAAACGAACCCGTTCTACTCTCGAGGAGTGTATCCAGAAATATCGTGCACTACTTGCGTACGTACGGATTCTCGCACAAGAAGCACAGAAATTGCAGCAGGAGAAGGTGGTCAAAAAACTACCAAGATCTAAGCAGGTTTGGGTGCTGAAGGCCAAAACAACACCTCTACCCGACAAGAGACACCAGTCGTGGCTCTCGCTCGATTCTAGATCTGAGGCTATTCCCCAGCCTTCGACAACTTCAGATCCCGATCCTATTGCTCCCGTACCTCCAGTAAAGCCCTACGACAACATGGATCTCTCTAAATCCAAAATTCCATTGAAGGATCGTTTGGGTCCTCTACATGAAGATCGAGATAGATTTCTGGCCAAAGAACTCTTGGGCATGGTGAATGAACCCTGAGTAACTCATCAAGCTGGGGGTCGTACTCACCCTTGCAACAAGTCTAAGCCTTCTCGTAAAGAGAAAACTCCTATAACTAACCGTCTCGGACCGCGTGTCAAAGTTCAAGAGCCCGTTGAGGTCTCATGCTCACGAAGGCGTAGCTCAAAACGTGCGACTCTTGAGAGTGCCAACAAGGCGATGAATCCTTAGAAGGAAACATGTTCGTCAGATGACGACGTTATACCTGAGAAGTCATGCCAACACACGATAGATTGCTCCGGTCATCATGTCGATCAGTTGTACTATCAGGCTGGGGGTACGAACAGATCTTGAAAGAGAGATGCCCGGTAGACGGATTTTTATTATCCGTGCGTCAAAATTATTTGCGTAGTATTATCAGTGTGTAGCTACCCCAAGGCCTCTCCGCAGAGGGTCTCGGTATTCGAGAGGATCTCTGACGGAACAGCTAAGTCCAAGCCAAAGCGTTTCTACAAGAAATGATCGGTCATTCAAGATGGCGAGCTTCCAAAAGTCACGGTTAATATGGCTGACAAGGGAAAGTCGACTCGACCTTCTAGTTCTGATCCGCTCATATCGCATCATCTAACCCGATTACGACCGGGAACCATTATACAAAGGGATTATCACAGGATGAATAGAGGGCTATCCTCGGAGGATGAAGTATCAGACGCCAACTCTGCAGTTGCTTCTGACAAAACGGTATCCAGTTGTAGGCTATCTAAAATCACAATAGATAGCTGATCCCCACAAGATTACAAGGCAATGGTTCCTTCAAATCGAGAAGCAGAATTCATCCTTACAATCGAAACAGAAGAGGTTTCTAGATCATTACATCCACAGCATTATAATCGCTACAAACACGACCGCATGTTTGAGATGATTGATCTTGATGGTTGTGACAACAACATGACCAATATTATATTAGCAACTATTAGAGATGCCGATGAGTAGTGTAATGATTTCAGAAATAATAGGTTGGACTTAGTTGGTGAGTTGCTTGGTAGAGAGCTGTGGGCAAATATTCACTGATTCCCATCAAGTTTCAACAATGAAAGCTACAATCAGATAGCTTTCGTGCCAACAAACAAAGGTTACAAATGGAGGACTTTTCACACAGATCGAGAAGGGTTACAATTCAACGACGCTTCTGACAGCTGATGAAAACTCTATTCAGTGGTCTTCACAATCAACAGTGAGAGTTACAATTTGACGACTTTCACACCCCACAACAGCTCAAGCGAGGATTACTGAACGACAGTCCTCGTAACACCTTACAGAAGAGGTTACAAAGTCAACCAACTTCTTCTAAAACGCGGAAGTCATCCCCACGTTACAACTCTGGAAGTGCACACGACCTCAGCGTTTCCAAGTTATAACAAGTCAAACGCAAACGACCTTCGCGTTCTTGAGGTTTAATCAACATCTGACCTCAGCGTTTCCAAGCTGCAGCAAGCAAAACACGAGTGACCCTCGCGTTCATTGGTGTTCAGTCAACACCCAACCTCGCGTCTCAATTCTAAGACGCGGAGTTGGGGTTCTGAACGCCAGATTGGGCGTTTGACTCATTCAAACCTGAGTCGAACGGTTCCAGAACTATTTTCCCCACGATCTGAGGAAATCACGCCCACTTAGGAGCGGATTTAGAGGGCAGTTATAGCCTCTGATCCCCCTATAAAAACTTAACAAACTCAACTGAGTTAAGGGCTAGCTTTTTGGAACGGAAAAGTGAGCTAAGGAGGGGATTTTTCCAGCATCTAAACCGCACAGGTTTGGAGGCGATTCAGATCTCAACCGCACAGAGAGGCAAGGGAGACGGAATCCTTGGGGATAGGATTTTTGAATCAAGTTCAGAAGATCAAATCTGAAAGGATTCTTCAACAGCAGAATATCCGCTTGGTCACTAACCGAATCCTCGGTTCTAACAACTCTATCCATAGAGTTTTAACTCGTTCAGAGTTCTTAAACTCATCAAAGAGTTACTTATAAAACTTTCCACAGAAGTTCAATCGTTCCCACGAGATAGTACGGTCGGATCGTCAACGGAGAGCAATTTCAACGCGAGCATTCGAAGGAGGCATTCCATCGCTATCGAGAAGAACCTAGTTTTAAACAAAGGGGAGAACCAAATTCATTCTCCTCTCTTTTGTAATCAAGTTGTAACCGAGATTAAAGGAATCAAAGTCAAATTTCTTTTTTCTCTTAATTGCAATTTTTCAACATACAAAAGATGGCGACTCCGCTGGGGACTAGCTTTTCCGATGAAGAAGTGGTGGCGCAGTCCGACGTCCACCTCATGGGAGCTACTGTTGAAACTCTCGTCGTGGAGTTCGACCAAGCAAAATATGAGGAAGCCCTTTCCTCTGGATCGCTCAGCCCTAAGGCTAGGTGTGATGTTCGCAAGATCTCCAAGGAGGTCAAATCTGCTGTTGAAACGCCAAAGAAAGTCCTCTCCTTTGGCCAAAAATCGTCGAACAGCCCTTCTACTTTAGGAGCGGGCTCAGCCTCTGCTGAACTTGCACAGCGAGTTGAGATTCCCACGTCCGCGTCAATACGACGTGCTTCAGGCCATAAACGGCCTATAGAGGAGACGAACTCCATAAACGTCGATGACGCTACAGCTAAGGCTTTGAGACAAGCCAAGAAGAACGTTGCTCGCAGACGGAGGAGATCCATACGACGAGCACACCTACGTGAAAGCCGATTGTTGGCCTAACGCGAGGATCACGTTTCTGAAACTTTACCCGAGCATAGCGTTCCCAAAACAGAACGCTCGCTTCGCGGCAATGAGCCCGACTACGAGCCTCGGCTAATACAGCTGAAATACGACCCTGAGTGGCGCGTTGTTTCTTCAAAACGCAGCCCTCAGAAGGAAGCTGCCAAAAATAAACGCGACCCTCAAGTGCGCGTTCAAAAGGAACATGACTTGCAAGAGTCTGTTTCACCAACCAAACGCGACCCTCAGGGGCTCGTTCAACACAAACATGACCCTCGGGGGTCTGTTTCATCATTTAAACGAAGGCCTCGGCCTAACGCTTACAAATCCAAACGCGACCCTCGTGTTATTCTTCAAGAACGCGACCCTCGCGTTGTTCTTCAAGAACGCGATCATCAAGAGGTCCGTCAAGTTCAAAAAAGTTAGTGTGGGTTTAAAATCCACATTTGACAAGAACCAATCTCATCCACCCAAGGGCAGGGGGTTCCATCTCCGCCTCCACACCCAGGGAAAACTTTCTCCTAAGTTCCAGATATGCGGGAATTGTTATCAAGAGGAAAACCAGCAATACAAGCAGCTCACTCGTGCCAATGTGAGAGGCTTATCTCAGCAGTCCTTTCAGAGTGCCATTGTTGCACCCCTGCACCTCGGCAGTCTGTATTCGACAGGTTGACGAACGTTGTCAGGCCCGCCAAACGACAACGCCGATACAGAAAGAATACAACCGAGGCTGAACATCCCGAAGTCACTATAAATATGATAGGTAGAGGAAAGGCTTCAAATCCTAGTTCTGAGGAATCACAAAGGAGTCATTCCCCGACTGTTCGGGAAAGGTGTAAAGAGTTTGAAGGGGTGTACCGACACACCCGAACTCGTACAGGAGCTATTCGCGTGGTTAACTACCAGAGGTTAGCCAAAGGAATTGTCTCTGATGATGAACATTCGGCAATAGCCGAATCTCAATCTTCCAGCTCTGTTGTGGCTCGTGAAGTTTCCGCTCACATGACGGGGAACCATGAATACTTAGCTAAAAGAGTCGACGAACATCACGTCATGCTCCAAGCGCAACAAGAGACACTTCTCCAAGTCAAGGACATGTTAGCCCAGCTCCTTGCTGAAAAAGGCCAAAGACCTGAATCTTCCCAGAGGACCACATCGAAGGGAAAACAAAAAGCGACTGAACATTCAGATCGCGAAACTCACAACCTGGAATCCTCCTCTAAAAATGAGAAGGAGACAGAAAGAGAACTGCATCCCCAGTCTACTAAAGTGGATGAATTGGAGGCTCAACTCAATGTAATCGCCAACAGGAGCGAGCTCCGAGAAGAAGGGGTAGTACGACCTTATCCTGCTGAGTGGGACACAGCTCCCTACCTACCGAAGTTTAAGACCCCAACTCTACAACCTTTCGATGGTACGGGGTCACCAAACCAACACATCTACTACTTCAAGTCGCAGACTAGAGATGTGGTAGCAAATAACGCTATCCTGACCCGCTTGTTCATCAGCACTCTTAAAGGAGTTGCCTTTGAATGGTTCATGAAATTGCCTGCAGGGTCTATCTAGAAATGGGTAGACCTGGAAAGGCTATTCTTGGCCAGGTTCTTCGAAGACGACACAGAGGTCTCGGTCCCAACTCTTCTCGCCACTAAGCAAAGGAAAGGAGAGTCTATCAAGACCTAGGTCGAAAGATTCCGCAGCATGGCACTGCGATGCCCTTCAGGTATGACCCAATCAACATTGGTTAAAACTTGCAGGCATAACTTGCAGACCCAGCTTCTGGCTCAGATGGGAGTAGCAGAATGTCGCTCCTAGAGACAACTGGTTTCGTAGGGAGAACAAGCTGAAGAGATTGTTGCTCGAGTAAAGGCTGAGGAAGTGTCGCAACCCAAACCACAGCAACAACGCAACCAGAACAATTCCCAGCGATCTAAGGGAAATGAGACTTTGGCAGCCGATGCCAACACGCGGGTACCGCCTCCCACGAAGCAAGGCAAAGCACCCAATCAGCAAAGAGCACCCAAGAAGTATTTGTTCAAGGAAGAGCATGTGGACACCTTGTTCCAACTACTTCGGAAGAACAACAAACTGCAGCTTCCCGAAATCAAGAAACCGGATGAGTCAGGAAAAGTTGATGATCCCAACTATTACCGCTATCACAGGTTTCTAGGCCACCCTACCAGAAAATGTTACGTCTTCAAAGACATTTTACAAAATCTGGTAAACGCAAATGTGCTCACCCTGAAGCCCGAGCAGAAGACCGTGTCTACCAACTTGATAGCAGTCCAATTCGGCGACTTCCCACCAGTAGCAGCTGCAAATGGCGTCATTCCCGTCTACAAGGGAGAGATGCATATGAAAAATACTGACTTACATGGTCAGAAAGATAGGGGGTTGGTACCCCTCACCACCCTAAAAGGAGAAATCATGTGGGTCCACCCTGACCTGCTAGGAGATCAACAATGGACGAATACCTCTTCTAAGAAGAAAGGAGGCAAGGCTAAGTTTTCCAACATGATTAGCCCCTCCGTGACCGAGAGTGATGATCACCTCAAACCTCTCACGGATTCAGAAGAAGAGAGGATTGCCCTAGTAGCGTACCCAGGAGACAACCCTGGCACCCGGTCAGGAAAAGCTTACTTGAGGGACTACAACCAAAATACTCAAGAAGCTGAAGAGCAACCCCAGGACGCTGGGGGTTCTGTGCCAAAGAAGCCGGTTGACAAAGGGAAACAAAAGGAGGTCCGGTTCAACAAAAATCTTCACCAGGAACCCGGGGAATCAAGCACTCCGTTTTAATTCAACGTCATGGCACAACTGGCCAATATACCGGCCATGATTACACTATATGAGCTCCTGAGGTTGTCTAAAACTACCAAGGAAGCTCTAATTGAAGCATTAAAGAATACGGAGAGCTTCATTACGCAAGTTGCTCTAATTCCTGAAGCTTCTGAAGACCAGCCTTGCTTGCAATGTCTGCAAGCGGCGAGAAGCCTACCCTACATATCCTTTACTCAAGAAGATATGCAGGTCAAACACAAGCATGACAGACCTCTGTACTATACAGGCTACATTAGGTCGTCAGAAATCAGCTGTGTTCAGGTTGACCAGGGCTCAGCACTCAGCATCATGCCCTACAGGGTCATGCAGGTCTTAGGAATCCCTATGCACCGACTGAACACTACCCAGACCACCATCTTCGGGTTCAATGCAAACAGCACTCGGCCCCTAAGAAAGATCAAACTCAGATGCCAAATTGGAGACCTCAAGTCCGAGGTGACGTGCTATATCATAAACGCGGACACTTCCTACAATCTATTGGTAGGAAGACCCTGGATACATGCAAATCACATTGTCCCGTCTACTCTGCATCAGGTCATGAAATATGCCAATGATGAGGGAGAAGTCCAAACTCTAATTGCAGAGAAATATCCCTTCAGAGGAGTGGAAAACTTTCACACCGACTCCGTCTTCTACCTTGAATCCCAAGAGAAAGAAGACGCAGACAGTGGCAATGAAGCCGACACTGAACCAGATCCTGAAGACGATTGTCCATGGGAATTGAATCTAGATGTAATGGGTCAGGATGAGAGTAATAATAATGTACCGAGCGGGGGTGAATGGTGCATTAATGAAGATTTTATTTTGGCGTACTTGTTTGATGTGTCCTCTAAACATAAACAAATAGAGAATAATCATAATGTAGGTACCAACCCTTGGCACACATTATGTGCACAGACATCTCTCACGTTGCCAATCAAGTCATCATTCGCTTCAGATGAAGAAGTAGAGGATGCATATAAGGCTTTCTTTAAAGTCTCATCCAAAAGGAAAGGGCAGAGGCCGATCTACTTCAGTAAAGTAAAACCTGAACCACTCAAACGGGGAAGTTCGGAAGAAGATGATGGAGTTCCTCAATTCCATTACCATGAACCTAATTCCGTCCAATTAATGAGACGAATGGGGTATGACTTTGGTGAAAAACAGGGTCTTAACTTCAGGAAAGGTAGACGAACACCAATTCGGATGTCTCTAACCCCCGAAGGAAAACCCCCATATTATTACCAAAAAACCAGGAGAGGCTTAGGCTATGTCACACCTCCCTCTGTTCTAGAAACTAAAATCAATAACTATCTGTGACGGGATCATTCATCCGGAACATCTTCCTGGGAGTCTGACGTTAGCGTCGGACCTTTCTTTAAAAGATTGACTGTAAACATGGTTTCAACTAGTCACCCAGATGAAGATGCAGAGGGTAATGAAGGGTTAATTGAATCAACCAACGACCCATGGATCAAGCGTCTTAACATCTTATGGGATATGCGTTTCGAACAACGCGAACCACCCACTGAAGATAATGTAATCCAGGTCAACATGGGAGATGAATCTGATCCCAAACCAATCTTCATAAGTGAAAGCTTATCATCATCTGAGAAAGAAGACCTTATATCTCTCGTCCGAGAATAAATAGATGTCTTTGCTTGGAATTACGAAGATATGCCTGGTCTTGATCCAAAAGTGGCTATGCATCGTCTCAATATCGATCCGGATGTCAAACCCGTTAAACAACAGCAATGCCGGTTTCGTCCAGAGATCAGGCTTTATTAGAGAGGAACAACACCCATACTGGGTGGCCAATATTGTTCCCGTGCCCAAGAAAAACGATAAGGTCTGTATATGCATCGACTTCCGCGATCTTAACGCAGCTTGCCCAAAAGACGAGTTTCCACTTCCCATCACCGATGTCATGATTGACAACACCTGCGGATACGAAAGGATGTCTTTCATGGATGGATTCTCCGGGTATAATCAAATCAAGATGTATCCTGAAGACGAAAAGCATACTGCATTCAAAACACCGCTGGGGGTGTATTGCTACACAGTGATGCCCTTCGGTCTGAAAAATACAGGTGCAATTTATCAACGTGCGATAAATGCTATCTTCCACGAACATCTGCGTAAGAAGATAGAGTGCTACGTTGACGACATAGCGGTGAAAAGTCAATGTAAGGGTGATCATCTTGCAGATTTGAAGATAATGTAAGGCTCGATGATGCACTTCTCCTGCAAATGATAGACCAGGTAGCCTAACCTGATCATAAGAAGCCAGCTAAATGTGCCCTCTTCCAAAGAAGACGAGCCCTCAAAAAGCAAGTCCATGAAGAGGGCGTTTTCTACGTCAGCTCCGTCAAAGTTAGGAGCGCAACAGAAAATCCGATAATTATCTTCCCGAGATAGGAGTTGTCGAGCCCTGACTATATAAGAATGAGTCCACGTGGCCGACTCCAATCTCTGTACAAAGGGAATATAAGTGTCATCGCCCTCGTGTACTCCCGTCATCAATGAGGGGTAATGTAGCACGAACCAGGCCACCAAGTATGTATACGGCACTGGTATATGTGGTGGAGGAGTTCTCCCGGCTTTCTTCTTGGTAGTTTTAATTTCTGAAGCGCTGAGAAGTTCTGAGGTCAACATCCTCAGGCCATTCTGCATGCAGCCGACCATAGCAGTAAGGAGACTCACAGGTCTCCCATGCGCCAGTAAAGTAGCTGGGTACACAACTTTAGCTAATATCGCCTCAGTTGGTTTTGACGGTACTATGTACCGCTTTAACCAAACCATGAAGAAGCCCGCAAGAAGAGCCGTGTCAGAAATAGGGACTGTGGCTTGGTGGTGGAAACTCTCAAACTCGACACCAGCCTCGAAATCATCTTCTGCATGCTCTGTTTTGTAGGTGACATTAAAAGCCTTAATCCGAGCTTTGGCCTCCTTGGGAGAGATAGCCGCAACGCGAGATACGGCTACGTCTTTCCGGTTTAAGTTCTGAAAAATGTATTCCGCTCACGTGGTATACATAATGCCCCCTCCACGCATCCCAAAGACTTGGGCACATATGTGGAAGTGACACATCAACTCCCAGAAAGTAGCGTAAATTTCCGGGTGAGCCGCCTTTAGTAAGGAAAGCTCCTTGGTGGTGGGGATGAACTCCTCATAGGGCGTTTTTCCAAGCGATAACCCCGACACTGCTTGCATCTCATGAAGAGCAAAACCTAACTCCCCTGTAGGTGTGAAGAACGTGCAGCAGTCAGGGTTATGTTTCTCCAACATAGCGAAGAAGTTGTGATAACTCTGCACGACACCCCGTCGAGTAGCTAACACGGGAACCATGAGACCCGATTGAGCGAGCGACTCCTTAAGTTCCTCAAGAATGAAGTCAATCATGCGGGTCCACCAACCTCCTTCTCCAGAACAAACCCATCCAGGGGATCTGAACATCTAGGTAGAAAATTCACCCTGGGTTGCAAGGAATTGGCGAATTAAAATGTTCGCTGGACGCGGCATCTCCGGAACCTGATCCTTCTTCTCAAATAAACCAGGTCTCAATCCCTTGAGTTGCCCTCCGATCTGGGTACGAGCTCGCCGACCAGATCCAAGCGACACATTCTCCTTCTCTTTGCATAGGTCGAAAGTCAGACCCCGACGACAGCTTGCATTCAAAAAGTAAGAGAGTGGGTACATCCTCTTCATGTTTGGAAGGAAGAAAAGACGATCATCAATTCTCTGCAACAGCTTCGAATCTTCTGCATGTATGAGGTGATCATCAACTGGTATACGATCTCCGAATATGAATGCTGGTTTGGGAAATTGGACACGACCAGCAAGGGTCTCCATGTCTATATCAGTAATCAGAATCCTGAGAGTAGAACATCTGGGGAATTTAATCATGTCCGTCCTCTCCGAGTCAGAGAGAGTACACAGCGGAATTCTGTCTTGGAGACTGAAGACCTCATCCGTGTCAGGTCCGCCAATATACCCAAAATGGTGCTCTTGCCAAAGCGACATGTTTGGGAAAAGCACTGCACAATCAAAAGCAGAAGTTAGTAGCCGAAAACAAGTTACTGACGTAAAAACAGAATCATAAATCTCAAAACGAGAGAGTCAAGCCTCGTGTCGAAAATTTTAGACGCGAAGGTCGAGCCCCGCGTCAAAAACTCAAAACGCGAGGGTCGAACCTCGTGTTGAAAAACTTGAACGCGAGAGTCAAGACCCACATGGAGTCCCAACTCCGCGTTCTTATTGAACAGAAACGAGTCATCTTCCTCGTTATCAAGAACCCATCTAGGGTTTCAGAGAACTTGCTAAGACAAGTTGTTTCAGTCAACACTCACCACGACAGGGAGGCCCCTGCGACGGCGGTGGCGACGATGACGTTCCCGCACGAACAAGAACACCGCCGGCGTCCTCAACCGACGGCGTTTTGGAAGTCGCTCCGGCAACTTTCTTGGAGCTTGAACCCATTCTCCGTGGCGCCATCAACACAGTCGATCGGAAGAAATGTTTTTGAACGAAGAAGACGGAGTTCGTCGGAGATCTCGCCGAAATCAAACGAGAGTTCTCGTTCTTGGAAATAGCCGAAAATTTTGAGAGACAAGTGACTCTTGACGTGACCACTCAGGTCTATTTATAACAGCCGTCAAGCTGTTGAGATGGCACGAGATTCTAGGAAAGAATCCCAACCATTTTTAAAACGCGAAGCTCACTACCACGTTCAAATGCCCAAGCACAAGGCTCAAGCCAGCGTTACAAGGGTCTGCAACCTCGCGTTTTGAACCTCAAACGCGAAGGTCATCTTAGCGTTGCCTTTCTTCTAAATCCTCAAAGGCATGAACCCCCTTAACAGGATGTTAACCAAAACCTCTGTTACTCTTCAACAGAATCTAAATCCTCATTGGGTTAATATTACACCCCAAACAATCGTCATCACCGCAGAGTTTGAGTTTAGCTGGCATAAAATACCAGTGTGGCTATAACTCCTCTGTCAGAATCCATTTATTGGTTCTCATTAACAGAACGATAAGTCTTCAAAATCACTCAGATTATTGTCAATTTATTAGCTCTCTTCAGCAGAGCAATAAATAATCAGTTTGTCAACTCCTTTTCAGTGGGGGTAATAAAACTCCTAAAATCTTGTTCAAATCATAAGTATTATAAAACACTTAGTAATTCTCCCCAGCAAGACACAAAAGGATTTTTCCCCACAGACGTCACGTTAAAATTACACCTCTGACAAAAACTAACTTATTGACTCTCTCCAATAGAGCGATAAGTCCTCAAAATTGCTCCGATCGCAATCTCTCTTCTGTCATGTTAAAATTACACCTCTGATAAAAACCAACTTATCGACTCTCTCCAATAGAGCGATAAGTCCTCAAAATTGTTCCGATCGCAATCTCTCTTCTGTTATGTTAAAATTACACCTCTGACAAAAACCAACTTATCGACTCTCTCCAATAGAGCGATAAGTCCTTAAAATTGCTCCGATCGCAATCTCTCTACTGTCATGTTAAAATTACACCTCTGACAAAAAACCAACTTATCGACTCTCTCCAATAGAGCGATAAGCCCTCAAATTGCCCCGATCACAATCTCTCCACGTCACGTTAAAATTACACCTCTGACAAAAACTAACTTATCGACTCTCTCCAATAGAGCGATAAGTCCTCAAATTGCTCTGATCGCAATGTCCTTTTCTGTTATGTTAACCTTGCACCTCTAACAGTCTAAACCCTCTTATTTGAACTCTTTTTACCCCGCTATATAAGAGGTGTTCTCATAAGATTCCCAATGGACTAAGTACTTTCCAGAACTATCCTTAGTGATAATAAGGAAAAGTTCGGGATCTCCCCACAGGAAAAAAGTCCACGCCAAGTTAAAATTACACCTCTGGCGCCTATAGAATTCTTTTAGTATTCAAAGTCAAAATAACACAGAAAGAATTCTACTCTTTAGCTCTGTTGTGGGAGAATGATTTAACATTTATCCCCAACGTTGTGAAGTTCTGTAGAGTTATCTTAAACGATAATAAAGGAAACTTTCCAAATCTGGGCTATCCTGGAGATCTATACTAGGTCATGAATGCACCTCGGGCGTTTCTCATGATTTGTTATTTAAAATCAAAACAAGACAAATGTAAGAAACAATGAGGGATCAATATCATTTTTTATTCAAGAGTTAGAAGAAAGTGATACGAAACAAACTTGTTCTTGTCAAAAGAACATTACAAAAACCATATTCACTCACGCATAGATCAAAAGAGATAAGCTGAGCCTTAACTTCAGCTAACTCCTCCTCGTGAGTAGTTCACACCATGGCTTCAGCCTTCGCCCGGAGTTCATCCTCACTGGGTATGACAATGGCCGCCACTTCGTTCCTGGCCTGTGCTAAGGCTTGGGCCTGTGAATGATATTCCACCACTTTTGTTCCTGGCCTGTGCTAAGGCTTGGGCCTGTGAATGATATTCCAAGGTACCATTTGCATTCTGGGTACTAAGGATATTGACAATGCCTTCTTCGCGAGAAAGTTCAGCCTTCAGTCGTAAGACTTCGGCTTCAGCTTCAACAAGCCTGTCCCGAAGCGAATTCATTGAAGCAGTTGAGCGTTCTAATTCTTCTCACTTCCGAATGTTGCGCTCATGAAGCTCCGCAATCTGACGCTCTTTCTCAGCTAAGTCCCGTTCCATCGCTTCTCGGCGAGCTACTTCGGCGACCTGAAGACCAGCCAAAGTGGACATGATTTGCGGTTGAAGCTCTTTGTGGCCTAATGTTTCGAAACGCTGTAATTGCTCTTTCAAACGGAGAATAATTTCTGAACAGCGCTCGAACCACTGAGTGTTGCCCACACTCCTAACTCCATTCAAGCCTGCCTCCAGAAGAGGTCGAAAGGAGTTCAAAGTTCCCCGGCCATTCACCATGTATTCAACCACCGTCTTCGCGAGGCTATTTAGATATACCAGAGAGATCTGAAGAAATTCAGGTGCATCGGCGAGACTGGAAACCGTAGCCGAAGACGCCCCTCTAGCCATCGAAATTGGTGTAGGGGATCCTGGCGCTGAAGCTGCGGAAGCGGTAGAAACATTCAATTGTGAGGGGCTTGAGGTCAAAGCCATCATCGCCCTTGCCTAAGATGTGCTTGGCCATGCCTCTGTTGGAGTAAGTGAGATCTTCAGCAATACGGTAGGCGAAGCGGCTACAGTAGATGAGGCAGGTAGAGGCTGCTCTTGCACAGGAGCTGACACCGGCACGAGCTGCTGTTCCAAAGGAGGAATCGCAACTGTAGTCTCGGGCAACGTGGCCGGTGAAGTAGCTGCCGTGGATGAGCCAGGTAAATGTTGCTCTGGCAAAGGAGTCGACGCCGGCGCAGGTTCTTGCTCTAAAGGAGCAGCAGAAGTAGTCCCAGGAGTAGGTGAACCTGCACGAAAAAACGATCGGAACGCGAAAAAAGCGTGCGGAATAAGTCGAAACAAACTAAGCTTACCGGTGAGATAGAAAGGATTATAACCAGATGCTTTATCAGATGGAGCCTTGGGAGCATCATCAAAAATGGTTATGTTGTCCATGGAATTATGCTCTTCATCTTCCACATCATCACCTGGCAAGTTGCTAACTTCAGCATCCTCACCACCTCTATCTTCGTCAGCTTCATCACCAATCGAGGAGCCTTCATAATCAACTCGCTCCTCATCATCCCGGGCAGCAGAAGGTTCAGGAAGATCTGTGTCGATAGCTGGTTTAGTCATAAGTCCTGTTGTAGGACTAGGCACTAAATAACCAGCTTGTGACACTAATACTGAAGGAGGAGGGGATGGATTCTCTTCGAGACTCCCTAGTCCCGATACAGGAGACTTAGGAAGGTCCATCACTAGAGTAGATTCTGCATCTGCAGCCATTAATTCGCCCTCTTCGTCTTCAGTGGGATGGTAAGAAGAAGCTTCACTTGATAAGGCTGGGCCATGAGAACGAAGTCCAGTTCTATATGGCAGGCCTGCAATTGAAGATTCCTGTTGGTCTTCATCTTCGACAGCTCTGATAGCATCGGCCATCAACTTGGATTTTTGTTGGCCCTTAGGAGGAGGAGAGTCAACTATCAACTTCCGACGGATCTGCTTATCATATTGACCGGCTTCATCTGTAGAGAGCATTCTTTTCCCCGCTGCTCTCATCGTGGGAGGTTCAACCACTTGTTGCTCCTCTCCTGGAACAAGCTCAGCTCCTTGTTCCTCTTCCTGCCCAGCAGATTGGTCTTCAATAGACAGAAACTCGTCGATCCCTCTCAGACGAGACGTTTTAGACCCTCTCCTTAAAGCATACATATGCCTAATGTATTTCAGGCAAGATGTATTCAAGTTGTAATTAGGAGTCTCGGAAGCGGCAAAATACCAATTACAGAAGCTTATGGAGGTATAGGAGTTGGGTGTTTTGTGGGGAAGCGTGAAGGTCATTTTGGTACAACCTGCCACAGAATAGTACCAAGCCCTGGCCCCTTCGTATATGTTGCCCATAGCTGAGAGCTGAGGACAAGGGTTCCTAACGTACAACTGATCGTACACAAATTGGTGAGCGAACCTATAGGGTTGGTAGGGCTCGATGAAACAGTGAGCGCCTTGCCGGAAGATCAAATAACTAGGCCTGATAGAGAGCAGCCAATGGAAAACACCCCCGCTCAGCTGGGTGAATCCATTAGGGACCCGCGACGTCTTGATATTTCGCTCTATAGACGCCGCCTTCAAAATCAGGGAAACAACGCCATATATGGTAGTGGGTGTCCCGCGACAAAATTTGATGAATTCTAGCCATATATCCCCCTTCCCATTTTGCAGATTCTAATCGTTGCACGAATGGGATAAATGAGTCTTCCGGAGGAGAGGCCACACTCATTAGAGGAGGACAGTGGAGCACGTACCAAGCCATCAGATAGGTATACGGCAATGGTATCCGGGGATTGGGAGTTTTGAAAGCTTTGTGGCCCCCAGACTCCACCTCGGTAACGTCAACAAATTCCAAGGCCAACTCCCGTAGTCCACTCTGCAAACGGCCCACCATGGCGTACAGCAGATTCAATGGTCTCCCATGCGCCAAGAGAACAGCAGGGTAGATCACCTCGACAGCAAGAGCATCGATCGGCCTGGTAGGAACGACGCACCGCTTGAGCCATAGCATCAAATATCCAGCCAAGAGCGCCGTATCAGAAATAGGGATTAAAGCTTGGTAGTGGAAACTTTCAAACTCCGTATGAGCCGGGAAAACATCTTCCTTGGCCTCATTGGTGTAATGGGAGGTAGCATCGTCGATTCGGGCCTGGACCTCCTCCAAAGTGCTAGCAGGTAACCTAGACACGGAGGCTCCCTTATTAGTCAAGTTCTGGAATAAATATTCCGCCCAAGACACTTGCTTAATGCCGCTTCCTCGAGCCCCTGTTTGCTGCATGCAGATATGGAAGTGACACATAACTTCCCATAAGGTGGAGTAAATTTCAAAGCTCGTTTTCTTTAAAATTTTAAGTTCTGCCGATCCCGGAACAAATTCTTCGTACGGTAAGTCCCCAAGAAGAAGACCCGAGACATCATGCATCCCGTGGAGAGCGAAGCCTAATTCCCCCACAGGGGTGAAGAAAGTACATGTTTCAGGATTATACTTCTCCAATATGGAGAAGAAATGAAAGTGGCTCTGAACAATACCGAACTTGGTGGCCCGTACCGGAATCTTCAAGCTAGCTTGAGTGAGAGGCGCATCCAATTCGTCCAAAACGAACTTGGTCATCCGGGTCCACCACCCTGTCACCGGAGAATGAACCCAGCCAGGAGTTCTAAATCCTTGCGTGGGAAATTCTCCTTTATGGGCCAAAAATTTCTTGACGAAGGTGTTCGCTGGACTAGCCACTTCACCGATAGGGTACTCCTTGGCAAACAATCATGGCCGTAAATCCGTCACCAATCGGTTATAACCAACCGTGCGGACCCCTTGGAAAGTCAGGGTCCCGAGAACAACTCCATCCTGATCCTTAACCAGAGGCCAATCCATACGCCTTGGGATAGAAGCGCATTGAAAGTAGGATATAGGGAACATCCTCTCCATATTGGGTAAGAAAAGGTTACGGTCCCCAACTTTCCGCAGCCACTTATAGTCCCCATCATAAGCAGTGCCGGCCTCAAAGTCAACATAATCCCCGAAGAGGAATCCAGGTTTAACTATTGGCTTGTGGATCGGGTTCTCAAATCGGGCATCCGTAACCAATATCCTAAGTGTCTCAGGAGAAGCTTGGGTGATTAATTCTATGCGACTCTTATCCTTGATTCGAAAAACTGGGAGTTCTTGGCGTAGGTTGAACGTCATATTCGAGTCCACACCACCTTCATATCCAAAATGATGGCGAAAGGGGAGAGGCTCAGTAGTATAACGCACTGCAAAAACAAAGGAAAAAATTAGATCTTAGACGCAGAGGTCAAACTTGATTTGAAGACTAAAGACGCGAAGGTCGAACCTCGCGTCAACAAAGTTCAGACGCGAAGGTCGAGCCTCGCGTCAGCAAAGTTCAGACGCGAAGGTCTAGCCTCGCATCAACAAAGTTCAAACGCGAAGGTCGAGCCTCACGTCAACAATGTAAGACGCGGAGGTCGAACCCCTCGTCAAAAATACCAAACGACGGAGTCGAGCCCCGCGTTGTCGAAACGAGTTTCCTCGTTGATCCAAAGATCAGAACTTGCCGAAACAAGTTTAATGACCACGGAGGTCGTACTCACTGCCAATCAAAGAAAGTTGGAGCGGCATGTTCGCCTGAGCAGCAGCGCCGCCGGCTGACGCAGACGGCGCCGACGCCTGAGCCGTGGTGACGTTGGACTTGGAGGGACGAGTGACAGTCCTCTTGGGTGCCATAGATTCTCGTCAGAGGAGAAGAGGAATAGCGCTCGCCGGAGATGAGAATGAAAATTTTCGTTGGAGTTTCAAGAAGAGTCGAATGACTCTTGATTTGACCTCCAGCGGTCTGTTTATAGATAGCTGTGAGCTGTCAAATCTTAACGGACGGGATTCGAGGCCAGAATCCCGCCCAAACTCGACCCTCGCGTCCGAGTTGGTTGAAATTCTAAACGTGAGGTTCACCTACGCGTTCAAACTCTCAGGCATAGAGTTCACCTACGCGTTCAAACTCTCAGACACAGAGTTCACCTGCGCGTTACAATCAACAAGACCTCAAATAAATAGAGGAAAATTAAGGTCAGCCACCACAATCGAAAAGCAACAAGTGACTTCACTGGGGAGTCTATCAGATGGGTATAAGCAGATTTTAGGATCCAATCAGACGGAGTGGACAATCAATTCATGAAATTTTAGGATCCAAAGTATTCCGAAAATTCGTCCCAGTCAACCGCGAACTTTTAAAAACTTTGGAGGGGGTTCTGTAGGCTGTCTAAAATCATAATAGATAGCTGATCCCTACAAGATTACAAGGCAATGGTTTCTTCAAATCGAGAAGCAGAATTCATCCTTACAATCGAAACAGAAGAGATTTCTAGATCATTACATCCGCAGCATTATAATCGCTACAAACACGACCGCATGTTTGAGATGATTGATCTTGATGGTTGCGATAACAACATGACCAATATTATATTAGCAACTATTAGAGATGCTGATGAGCAGTGTAATGATTTCAGAAATAAAAGGTTGGACTTAGTTGGTGAGTTGCTTGGTAGAGAGCTGTGGGCAAATATTCACTGATTCCCATCAAGTTTCAACAATGAAAGCTACAATCAGATAGCTTTCGTGCCAACAAACGAAGGTTGCAAATGGAGGACTTTTCACACAGATCGAGAAGGGTTACAATTCAACGACGCTTCTGACAGCTGATGAAAACTCTATTCAGTGGTCTTCACAATCAACAGTGAGAGTTACAATTTGATGACTTTCACACCCCACAACAGCTTAAGCGAGGATTACTGAACGACGGTCCTCACAACACCTTACAGAAGAGGTTACAAAGTCAACCAACTTCTTCTAAAACGCGGAAGTCATCCCCGCGTTACAACTCTAGAAGTGCACACGACCTCAGCGTTTCCAAGTTATAACAAGTCAAACGCGAACGACCTTCGTGTTCTTGAGGTTTAATCAACATCCGACCTCAGCGTTTCCAAGCTGCGACAAGCAAAACACGAGCGACCCTCGCGTACATTGGTGTTCAGTCAATACCCAACCTCGCGTCTCAATTCTAAGACGCGGAGTTGGGGTTCTGAACGCCAGATTGGGCGTTTGACTCATTCAAACCTGAGTCGAACGGTTCCAGAATTGTTTTCACCATGATCTAAGGAAATCACGCCCACTTAGGAGCGGATTTAGAGGGCAGTTATAGCCTCTGATCCCCCTATAAAAACTTAACAAACTCAACTGAGTTAAGGGCTGGCTTTTTGGAACGGAAAAGTGAGCTAAGGAGGGGATTTTTCCAGCATCTAAACCGCACAGGTTTGGAGGCGATTCCGATCTCAACCGCACAGAGAGGCAAGGGAGACGAAATCCTTGGGGATAGGTTTTTCGAATCAAGTTCAGAAGATCAAATCTGAAAGGATTCTTCAACAGCAGAATATCCGCTTGGTCACTAACCGAATCCTCGGTTCTAACAACTCTATCCATAGAGTTTTAACTCGTTCAGAGTTCTTAAACTCATCAAAGAGTTACTTATAAAACTTTCCACAGAAGTTCAATCGTTCCCACGAGATAGTACGGTCAGATCGTCAACGGAGAGCAATTTCGACGGGAGCATTCGAAGGAGGCATTCCATCGCTACCGAGAAGAACCCAGTTTTAAACAATGGGGAGAACCAAATTCGTTCTCCTCTCTTTTGTAATCAAGTTGTAACCAAGATTAAAGGAATCAAAGTTAAATTTCTTTTTTTCTCTTAATTGCAATTTTCCAACATACACCAGTCTAGGACAATCTCGCGAAGTGTTTATGGTTAACACCAAGGAAGTAGCCAAAATGGTTGAGGATGCTCTAGCCAAGCAAAAAGAAGCATTCAAAATCGAAATAGAAATGGCTGTGAACGAGATGAGACAAATACACGACCAGCAGATCCGAGCCTTGTCAAATTAGATAGGTGAATCTAGTCGTCACAACAATATTGACCAAGCAGCTAACGATTCAGACGTGGATGAATACATCAATGCTGATAACCCTCCCATTAACCAAAATGCTAGGGGTGATCCTACTAAAAATAACGATGCTGGGGGTGACCCCAATAAGAATAACAACGACGGGGGTAGTCCCACCAATGATAACAACACTGGGTGTGGCCCCGTTGTTCCTTTTAGAAATCGTCCAAAGCACGATACGAGCAGGGACGAGAAGATAAGAGACCTCGAGAGAAAAATCAACGCTCTGATGTCTGCTCAAGAGGTGAGGAAGACCAGTATTCCGTGTCTTTATCCAAAAAAGTAGGATTCGATACCGTATCCGACGAAGTTCAACCTGATCAACTTCATGCCGTTCGACGGGAAAGGCTTGACTACCCAGCATTTAATATATTTTAAATCCCATTTGGGCATGATCCCCGGCAATGAAGCTCTAATGGTTCGGTCATTTGTTGGCACCCTTCGCAGACCTACCTTCGATTGGTACCATCGTCTCAAACCCAAAAGTATCAACAGCTGGGAAGTCCTGGAGAGCCTGTTCCTCACTCGCTTCTTTGATGATGACGCTGAGGTATCAATCAGAACGCTCTTTGAGGAAAAACAGGAAGACGAAGAGACAGTCGATGACTTTGTCAAGCGCTTTCGAAATAAGGCGATGAACTGTTGAGATCCGATCATAGAGGACTTCATCCTCCAAACCTGTCATAAAAATCTCTCTTTGAACGTATTAGAAGTTTTGGGAATAACACTGTCCAATACCTAGAAAGAGTTGAAGATACACGGAGAGCGGGCCGAACGCTTCCTCAGAAGAAAGAAAGTTAAAAGAAGCCAACCGATGGCTAACCCTCCGAACTCGAACATCGCCTCCCGTGGTAAAGGGAAGGCACATGTAGCTGCTGTTGATGCTAATCAGACGTCACAACAGCAATCCCAAAGACAGCTAAAGACTTTGGATCCGATACTCCAAAAAGAGTACTCCTTCTAGGACGAAGACGTTCCAGCCATTTTTGAATCCCTCCTTGAAAATAACAAGATTAAGCTACCATCTATCGCAGATCAGGAGGAAGCTGATAATACTTCGGATCTAAAATACTGTGCGTATCACAGGAGTATCTTTCATCCCACCAAGGCTTACTTCACTCTCAAGAATAGCATTCAAACCTTGGTTAAAGCTAGTGTTATAACGCTAAATTAAGCCAAATGATGTCACCGACAAGTATAAGAGTATAAACTACTTCTTCCGATACTCCAAAGAGTATACGAGTATAAACTACTTCTTAATCCTCCAACAGGTATATGAGGTTAAATTGCTCCCTGCATATTCCCACAAGTATATGAGTCTAAACTGTTTTCTTTCTTTCGCGGGAAGTTCCTGGAGAGTGTCATGCCTCATATTCTTAAGGATAATCCGGTCATCCAACTAAGTACAATGTTAGACCCAGTTTCGCGAAAGAAGATGGGGATGGATAATTCATATAATAGGAAGTTCCCAGAAGAATGTTATATGTAATATTCTTAGGGATAACCTGGTCATTGCACACAAAGTGATAAACACTAAACTCCCGCTGTTAAACTCCTGACATAGCCCCAAAAATTTTAATTCGAATGGTCTATTATGATTGTCAAATCCCTTTCGTGTCAATATCTTATCATTTGACATCGAAAACACTCACTGAGTGATTTGTACAAGTCAACACTCCCACTATGATTTATACTTTTACTCACACTTGGTCAAACCTTTAAATAGTTAGGACCACAACCAAAATCCCATCTCGATTCTTTCTATAAACGAGAGGTCCACAAATTGAACGATTCAAACCTTTAAATAGTTAGGATCGCTCAAAACACCCATTTGGTCAAACCTTCCTACAATTAGGGCCAAAGCCAAAATCTCCTCTCGATTCCTTTCATGAACGAGAGGTCCACTTTCAAATCGAATGATCAAACCTTCCTGTAGTTAGGGTCATCTTGAACTCCTGCTTGGTCAAACCTTCCTACAGTTAGGACCAAAATCATAATTCACTCTCGATAAACGAGAAATTCACCTTTAGTTCGGTAATCAAACCTTCCGACAGTTAAGATTATCCGAATCTTTTCGATTCTCGCAGTGGAGATCCCACTCTTAGTTTTACTCTTTAGATTCTTGAAGTAGAGATCCCACTTTGAGTTTTCTTTGTAACTGGAGATATAATATAAAATTCTTCCTCTCCAGCATCGGGTTCGTCTTTGTCCCAAGAGAAGACACTACTTTTCAACTCCCAAAATCCGCGTCTTACACGCACCGGGAATTTTATCCCGAATCCTAAGAAGAGATACGTCAGCACCTAATACACGTGCCGGTTTAGTCTTTCACCGATTGAAGAAGACACCAGAATCCAAGTCTGGGGACTTTTATCCTGAATCTTAAGTAGGGATAAATTAACACCTAACACGCATTGCCGGTTTAGTCTTTCATCGATTAAAGAAGACACCAGAATCCAAGTCTGGGGATTTTTATCTTGAAGCCTAAATAGGGATAAGTTAACGCCTAACACGCGTTACCAGGTAGTCTATTCTCATGAGAAAGACGAAGTCTACGTATTCAATATTACAGCACTAAAAGAGTTAACTCTTTTAGCAAACGTACGAGTATAAACCGTGTCAGTGCCGATCGATGTGAAACCCTAAGGTCAATGCCGATCAATGCGTAGTCCTAGGCCAATGCCAGTCGACACGTTGCGATGAAAGTTAATGCCGATTGATGCGAAACCCTAAGGTCAATATCGGTCAATGCGTAGCCTTAGGTCAACGCCAGTCAACGCATTATAAAAAAGTCAATGCCAGTCGACGCGTAGCTCTGAGTCAACGTCGATCAACGCGTTGCGACGAAGATAGTCAGTTCAAAGTCAACTCAATGACATGAGCCAAAACCAACTTACCAATTTCGATTCGAGACTTCGACAACGGCCAGACGATAAACGCAGCGCCAGAGGAATTTTAGCTGTTCGTCAAAATATTGAATAGACCAAAATCGAAGAAGTTAAGAATCTAAGCCAACTACAGGTCCTTTCTCACTGACTAAAGGTTGGACCGATCATATACAAAGTTTTTCAGGCTCCTCTATAAAAGAAATGAGACTTAAACACTTTGGAGGGGGTATCTGTAGGCATCAAAAATTACTTATAAGTTCCCACAAACAGCTCGAAGCTAAGAGAAGATGATGAATGCTACTATCTGAGTCACGTAAGATTAATTAACATCGAAGAGCATATGAAGTAATTCGACAAACCGTGTGAAGCAACGAAATTACAGAATAGCGAGGATATGAACTGATCGGGAGCCACGCTTCACTCATAAAAAGACGAAGCACCTTTCATATCCCATCTGCTCCACATATGATCCAACTATAGGAGCTTTTAGATCTCCTCGTCGACTTTCCTACGCACTTTGAATCATGTAATTCCGAGTTCGAACGGCAAAGATACGGCAAAAACGGACAAAACGCGCGAAATAATATTACAGGCCTTGGCGAGACACCCACATGTGTCTCGGCCAGGCAGAGACACCCACTGGTGTCTCGGCCACTGTCGAGACACCACGGGCGTTCGCAGCCCCAAAAACTAATTTTTTACAGCTTTAAGCCGTTTTTCGACGTTAACCACCTGGATTTGTTCTAACTGATCTAAACCAATCCTAGAACGTGATAAAGTGGTTATGAGTGAGGATAAGAGTGAATCGGTTGTTCTTATCTGAAAATAGAGATCTCAAAGCCTATAAATACAGCTCCAGGGCCTTCATTTTTTGAGATTTGGAATTCTCGAGCGTTGGCGAAGCCCTGCTGAATTGAAGACTGAAGGAGCACGAATTTTAGAAGAGAGGAGGAGATCGAATCGAGTTCTTCAGTACAGAGAAGAAGAGGTCGTCAGATCTACAGTTCTCTGCTCTTTCCCTTGAGATTACCTCATTGTGGTGATCTTGAGAAGAGTGATTATCTTACTGTTACCGAGATAATTGCTTTGGTTTTTTGATTCCTTCACGAATCAACGAAGCTTCGGATTTGATCTGATCGTTTGGTGGTCAACGGATATCAACGTCCCCGTCATAGGCCAAGATCCCACGCAAACAGCGGAGGATAAGTGTCTGTCGCGTTTGTTTAAAAGGAAGTTGTAAATTTTATTGAAAGTTTTATAAAAAGACTGTTTCTTTGAGTTTATTGTAAACGTTTGAATTGTAATGCACTCGTCAATGAAATCGACTTTCTCCGCAAACACTTTGCCCAAGATCGTTACTGGTGAACTTCAACTATTTTTGTGAAAACACTTCTCCCCTATTATCTTCTAAATTAATAGCCACTATATCCATATTTAAGGGCCAAACTCTCTCTGTGTGTGTGTGTGTGTGTGTGAGTGTGTGTGAGTGTGTGTGTGTCTTAGCCTATAAGAGGAGGGGAGGTTGCTTATTTTAGGTCTCTCTCTCCCTCTCTCTCAGTCTCAGCCTATAAGAGAAGGGGAGGTTGCTTATTTTTTGATATTTGGCAATTTAGCAAATCGTAATAACTATCTACTTGAAGACTTTAACATTTTCAAAGAAACCTTGACAATCTTCTACTAGTAGAAGACTTAACGCTTTAGTCAGACCATCAATGGAGTATGAGATCGATGCTTAATCAGTATATGGAAAAGAACCCAACTATAAATACAAATTTCTCATTCTTCTTAAAATTATAATCTTTAGTCAATTGTAATTTTAGGACCAAAATACTTATAAATAAGAATGATTTGTGGTATATACTATTTTGAGGGTTAATTTTAGTCAATGTAAAATTTTATGGTAATGCAATTATCTAGTTTAAGTGCAAAAAACCAAAATGTTTCTGATATTTTTTTAAAATTATCAAACTTATTGAGGATTTATTAGAGTTGCAACCATTTTGGGAGTTTAGTGTTCAATTTTAAGTTATGAGAGGTTTACTGAAATTTAGTTTTAAAAATATTTAAAGAGGACACAACATTTTTTAGATTTTTTAATTGTGGATAGTTACAATTTATTTAGAATTAACAAAAATTTAATTATTAAAATTTCCATATTTTTATGGATTGAATTTTTAATTATGGATATGAATATTTTACTTTCAATGGGAAGTCTAAGGAAAATAGAATCAGTTGGGTCATATTCTAATAGGATGGTGAAGTCTTGATCTCTTTTCATATCAATTTTGTTTAAAGATTTCACCTTTAAAGATTTAGA